>CM055118.1:784747350-784774850 GCA_029206835.1 Rana muscosa
AAGACAAAAATTAATAATACAGCAAACATTACAATTTTACTTTTTATTTAAAAAAGACATTCTAAGCTCGGGTAAGTAGAACATTTTAAGAAATATAGTCACAGAGGAACAACATAATTAGCCAGTACATACTGGAAAGATAGAACCAAGGTGGCAATGACTAGCATTTGTCTGGATTTCTAAAACAAACCATCATATTGTCTAGAAAGCAAAACTGCAGAAGAGGAGGGCACAGTATTATTGTTCTGGAACAAAAAGAAAAAATTTGAATAAATAACATTAAATAAGAAAATAACCAAATAAATATTAGGCAGTTGCATTGGTTTGTACAATGATTACATACTGTAGACAGCTGCCAGTGAACTAGAGGAACAAACTCCACCAGTTTAGAGGCCGGACTGAAGAGTAGTAACTGTAAAAACACTAAACTGTGGATAACATGATAAAGCAGCCTGTGGTAGGCTTACTGAGACACTGCAGGCTCTCCAGGCACAGAGGATGTTTATCATTCTAGCTTTCTCTCAGACAGAAACTGAAAGGCCTGTCATGCCTAGAACCAAGTGGGTTATTCTTCGTGTTCCGAACATCTGTCATCACCACTTCTTTCATCTTGAACTTGAGTATCCCCACACTCAGCGTCATTATTATCATCATCATCATCCCACTCGTCCCCAAAAGTCTGCTCTTGAAAAAAAGTGAAGGTTAGTGATCGTGCAGCCACTTGTGCTGCTACCCCAGAGGCAAAGTGTAAATCTGATGACTGATGGATTCGAGTCAGCCTCTCTTTAATGGAGTCAGGCAGCACGGTCCTAGGTTCAGGACGAGGCTCTACATTCTCCTTACTACTGGCTAATACAGGCTTTTCAAGCAGACGAAATGAGTCCATCTCATTTATGTGGTCATTAACAGGCAAGTCTAGTGTCTCATGACTGGTGGCTTCTTTGTGAACAGGTTCAGTCCCATTTAATTGTGTTACGTCTTCATGAAATCTCTGCGTCTTGTCATCATACTGGGCGGCATGTTCTGGTTCTTCAGCTGGCGTAGAAAGAGTCAAAGTCTGCTCGTTTGTCAAAGGTTTCACTGCAGCTTAAAAATAATATAAAAATATTGCTTAAATTAGATTACAGCATTTTATTTACGTCTTAGCATTAGAAATGCTAAATATTAACTTACTGTATATACTCGAGTATAAGCCGAGTTTTTCAGCACATTTTTTGTGTGCTGAAAATGTCCCCCGCGGCTTATACTCGTCACCTATTTGCGCCTAATCTCCCGGACCCGGTACCGACCTGCCGTAGGTCCTCTGGACCCCAAACCTGGCACACATTTAGCCCCACTCTTCCTCTACAAGTGTGCAAAGTTTGTTGTCCGGGGGACAAACGGCCAGGGAGCACCGATTTTTCAAAGCCGGGCACCCCTTCCATAGACTCCCATGTTAAACTGTAATTTCTTCGGTAACTTTGGGGACCCGGTACCGGCCAGTCGTAGGTCCCCTGGACCCAATACTTGGTACACATGTAGCCCCAGTTCTCCTCAACAAGTGTGCAAAGTTTTCTGTCTGGTAGACCTACGGCCGGGGAGCACCGATTTTTCAAATCCGGGCACCCCTTCCATATACTCCCATGTTAAACGCAAGTCTAGTCATGGACACAGTGAGGCATGCACATGGACACAGTGAGGCACGCAGATGGACACCCTAGGCTTATACTCGAGTCAATACGTTTTCCCAGTTTTTTGTGGTAAAATTAGGTGCCTCGGCTTATATTCGAGTCGGCTTATACTCGAGTATATACGGTAATATAAGTTGTGATGACTATGATTCCATGGGCCAAGTGGCTGCTGATATGCCTCCTCTGGTAGCATAACGTCAGTCCTGGAACTCAGAAACATGAAAGGGTTGTACACAAGCAGTTGGCTGTGTAAAGGGATAATGAAAAGGATGATATGCTGGGACAAAAAGGAATTAAAGGCCAACTTTACCCAAAACGAATTTTACTTATATACAGTACATAGCCTATTATATCTTTTGATGGGTGAGCTTCAGTGTAATTTCTGTTGCCAACCACATAAAACTATAACAAAATGTGTCTCTTTTCATAGCGGAACAGCAAAGATTTGGGGCGCATCCCCTAAAAAATGCATTAAAGATGGTGCAGCCATAAGACCATACAGACAGTACAAAAGATTACAGCGCACATATACAAAAATGACATTTAACTCCTGCAAGGCTATTTAAAACACCTGAGCATATTCAGAAAATATGGGTATTTAGTTACACCATATGGCCATATAGTGCCAAGCCCACTACTACGTCAAAGTATCCCATTATCAGTGGGTCCTACGCTATCCATAGAATGGAAGATCCTGCTTCTCTGAACCATGGGAGAAATGCACTCCTCTATATGGGAGAACTAAAGGACTTCTCCTATAAACACAGGATTTCTCCCATGGTTCATAGAAGCAGGATCGTCTATTCTATGGATAGTGTAAGACCCACCGATAATGGGGTACTTTGACATAGTAGTGGGCTTAGCACTATATGGCCATTTGGTGTAAATAAATCCCCATATTTTCTGAATATGCTCAGGTGTTTTAAATAGCCTTGCAGAAGTTAAATGTAATTTTTGGATGTGTGCGCTGTAATCTTTTGTTCTTCTCATAGCTGGACACCAATAGTGTCATAAATATTGATACACCAATTTTTGGGATTCCAATATTTACAGGGCAATATTATTTAATTTGTGTGTCCAAGGAAGTTTCCAAGAATCAAGCTGCCAATAGATATAAAAGGAGAGTGGCTCAACCTAACAATTTGCAGAAAAACGCTCATGTTGGGGGAAAGGTGATGGGAACTCGGATCGAAGTTGAGAAAACCTGATGTAATTGCTTCTGTATCCCACAGAAATAACACATCTTAGCAGAATCTGCCAGACATTCATCTCTCTATCAGCACTGTGTAAGAAAGATGCTGTAGGGATGTTAGGTTGGGCCTCCAGAGCCAATTACCCTCATAAGTGATAGGGCACCCATAAAATAAATCTACTCCTAACTGATTGGTGTCCATAGCAAATGATTTAAAATGCACAAAATATTAATATATGTGTTGGGGATATGGGCCTTGAAAAAGGGAGCTATAGAGAGTATCAGGTTTGCTGCATTACAGATCAATTTTTTTCCTAGTTCCAATTGTTTCTTGTTTGTGCAGCACAAATGTATTTGTGGTGATGCCTAAGTGGCATAATTTGGCCAATAAGGAGATGGTGTATTTAAAGAGCCTGCTGGTCTTCAGTATCTGGCAATTCTGGTTTGTGTATGAAAAGTGCAACTACTGGTGGAAAGTGTAAAATAATGTGTTTAATTGCAGGAAATAGTCAAGATTATTAATTAAGTGGCTTCTGTTCATAAAAATAGTTTTTAGTGTAGTTCCTAACATCCAGTGGGAATTAGCACTAATGCACTCAACACCAAGGTATTAACACATTTTATATCAAACATTTTTTTTCTCTTCAAATGTGTAATGACTGCCATTTAAAAAAAAAAAAACCTGCAATCTTCACTAGCCATTATATACTTGACTGAGCAAATAGATTGATGCAAGCGCTAAACCAAAGCGATTTTGATAAAGTAAGTAAAAGTGGATTTTTGCACTTAACATAAAACCCATTTCATGGAGTTCACTGAGGAACACAGGATTCGTACACAACTGGGTTATACTGCTGCTTACAGGCGGAATTGGACACTGGCAAAAAATAAAAAAAACACACAACAGGGACCAGCCATGTACAACCCCTCCCACTTCCAGCAGGTTTCAGTTTTGAAGAAATGCAATACTAAAAGAAGAAGAATAGACACAGAGGGATGGGACTTATGTTCCTCAATGAACTCAATGTTTTAGTTTTTTTACAGCAAACCGGGTGAAAACCTTACAAATTTGGCAAAGTTACCTGATCCTTAAAATGCCAAGAAGCACCCAACAGACCTTGTAGAGTGCACATTGACAGAGAAGAACGAAACCTGATCCTAAAGACCACAAGTTTGGTTGAGGATATGGCTGTGGTGAAAAGCAAAAATCACCTTAGGAAGGAAGTTCTAGGCCTCAACGCCACTTTGTTTTTATGCAAGTCCAAAAATGGTTCTTTCCAGGACAAAGGCAAGATCTAGACACATGCCATGCAGTTGTGATGACGATGTGGAAAGTAACCTTGTAAGAGTGGAAAAAGAGAATATCCCCAAAATAAAAAGAAAAAACAAAAACACTTTTTTGAACCCTAGCGCTGAGAGAACCAAGTTTAAATCCCAATAAATCATAAGTGAACATACAGGGAGAGCTACATGTGAGACACACTAAAAAGAAAAAACAGAAGTCCTAATCAAAGAATGGGAGACTAGCTATCTGTGAAACAAGTTCATCAGAGCCAATTTCTGGCCCTTGATGGTACTAAGAGCCAGTTATTGATCTCGAACTTGCGAAAAGAGATACCTCTGTTCCTCCTTCAGCCATGCAATTAAAGCCAGCAACTGTGAAACAGGATGATAAACTAGTCATAGAGACTGAAGGTCCCGAAGATCTGAAGAACCCACAGGAGCATGCCAGAAGTCTGATCAGGTCCCATGATGACAGGATGCTGAGTTTTAGCATTCTGGAATTAGGCAAAACAGGACTGCCTCAAAAAGGAGGCAACCATCGCCCCCCAGAGTCTCAAGCAGAAGCAAAGAGCCAGAAACTCCTGGGCGGAAGAGTTGTTTCTCTTGAGGGAAAAAAAAAAAAAAAAACTTTGACTTGCGTTGTGTCTGGGATAAGACCAGAGATGAATCCAAGTGATGAGTCAGCTCCAGTGCTAACTTTTAAGCTTTTAAAGACTTTCTTTTTCAAGGTTTCTGGATTGTCCGGCTCACATTGTCATGCCACAACGTGTGCCAACTGCTCCCTCATCAGGATGCTGTCCAGATATCCCACATTTGGGATATCGTAAGAGCACTGGGTAGTAACGGGGTCAGAACCTTCATAAACACTTGAGGTGCAGCAGAGGCAAAATATCAGGACCACAAACTAAGTGCTGGGGACCCATAACAAAGTGAAGGAAGTGCCGATGTGCTGGACAAACAGGGACATGCAAGTATGTGTCTTTTATGTCCAGAGGTGAGTAGGTCATGCTGATGGAGGGAAGCTATGCCAGAACTGGTAGATTGAAGACATCTATGTCCTTGAGATACTAAATGTGGCAGATGTCCTCTTTGGGTTTGAGAACCGTGAAAAGGTTTGAGTAAGAACTGAGACAATAGCCCCCTGATCCAGAAGGCTTGCAAGGGCTATATGAACATCTACTAATCTGGCACAACCAAGTTGTAAGCCAAGAAACAGGAAGTAAACAGAGCAAAACTCTACCTGGAAGGCCCTGAAAACCACCTTCTGTACCCAGACGTCTGAGGTGTTGTCTGTCAAAGTGTTTGCAAAGGCTAACAGATATCCTTCACTTTGGAAAGTGGAGGCACTCCTTCATTCCTTAAGATTGGTGTCCTGGGTTAGGGTATTTCGATGTTTTCAGGCCTTTTAGCGCTAGAAATAGCGCCTGTAATGCGCCTGAAAACTGTCTCCCATACTGCCCGAATGTGAAATCCCGAATGCTTTCACACTGGGGCGGTGCGTTTGCAGAATGTTATAAAAAAGTTCTGTAAGCAGCATCTTTTGGGGCGGTTTGGGAGCGCTGTATACAGCGCTCCCAAAACGCCCTCCCCATTGAAATGAATGGGCAGTGTTTCCGAAGCACTTTTAACCCCTTCTTTGGCCTCTAGCGGGGGTTAAAACCAGCCCCCACTAGCGGCCAAAAAGCGCCGCTTAAACAGCGCCGCTAACGCTCGAGCGGCCCCAGTGTGAAAGTTGCCTAAGGCATGCAGCTGAACTGGGCACTTTGGGTCTAGTTTTTTTTTTTTTTTTGCTGGGGTCCTGCACAACTTTGGTAAAATCCTGCCAGGATAGAAATGAGGGGACCACATCTGATGGAGCTAAGGCCAACTAAGGATTCAAGCATAAGTCAACCTTCCACCAAGCGGTTTGCGTCAGGTCCTTGAGCGAGTGCACTGCAGACAGTACTGGAGCGGTTAGTGGACCGTGAGCTGAAGGACCCATTACAATGGGACTGCTCCCCGTGGGCCTGGTGTCCAACATGTTGCCTTGTAAGGAAGGGACAATTAAGCTCAAGAAACAAGACAGGTACTTGATTACTGACAAAACAGGCAGTTTGTATCAGGAGAAACTCAAACAGATAGAGGTGACCTAGCCACTGTAAAGACCTTCTGAGGAGGGTACCCAGTTCGCTTGTGATAAGGAGCAGCGCCAGGGATGTGTTACCTCACACTGAATCAGAGCGTGCTTGTGACATGACACCTAAGAGATTATGTCAGTGCTCAATTTCTCAGCAATAACCCTTTCCACTGTAAACCATCAGAAAACAGAGATGCAAATGATAGCCTACATGGCAGGATGAGTATGGGGCTATTCTGGAATGTTGGGAGTAGGGGGGGGGGGTTCCTAGACAGTTCACGTTTTTTTTTGTGCCAGTGTCCAAATTCTTTTGTAGGCGACAGTGTAACTCGTCTCGGTATCCCGTGTCCCTCAACGAAGGAGAAGAAACATTCTAATGGCCTGGTCCACAGTTCAGGCGGTGCAAGGCCCTCAACACATTTTATGGCTGATGCTTTTTCTGTAAAATAAATTAACAGATGTGTCATTAAGAGCACAGCTCCAGCTAAAACATTTTTAAATATCTAAGAAGAATAGGGTAGAACTGTGTCTCTAAAGTGGTAGTAAAGGCTGAAGGTGTTTTACCTTAATGCATTCTCTGCATTAAGGCAAAAAACCTTCTATTCGCAGGACGAGAATTGGGACTGTTCTGTGCAAAACCATTGCATTCTCATCTTACTTCCTTCTCCTCAAACAACATTTATAGAATTTATCAAGGTGGGACACAGACAGCTGTACAAATGAACAGGGTCCTGTCCAATTCCCACTGCATTAAAAAAATATTTTGTTTCTGTAGGTGTTCTCTCTGGAGAGATTCTCTCCACTTCCTGTCTCGGTGAAGGAAAGTCCACCACCAGTAGGGACAAAGACCGCAATAAAAGCTTGAGGCTCTAACTCTTCCACAGAATATCGAAAACTTATAAAAATATATTTTAATGGATGGAGCCTATAATGTACACTTGTGTATGACGCATTGGTAACACGTTGGAAGCTGGAATTTGGAAGGGAATCTGGACTACACACCATGATCACTAAAAAGCAGTTGCTTCCATTTTTGTCTTTCTTCTTCTGATGCCTTTAAGCCTAAAACAGCCTTTAGCTCTTGGAGAACTCTCTTAGACTCCTCCCTTTCTCGTTTCTGTCGTTCCCTCTCTTCTGGTGTAAATAGGTAGATGTCCTCCCTGCTAAATTCATTGTCTACAGCAATGTCTTCCACATAGGCTTCTAATTCCTGAAAGAAAGAAAACAGCGATATGTTAGCAGAATACAGGGACATTTTAGCAGCAAATTTCAGTCAGTGGGGATCCAAAGAATTATGTCTAATAAAAACGAAACAAGCAAAACATGAAGATTGATGGTAAGATAATAGACTAGTTCCTGGATTACCTGTTCCTCTGGCACCGGATCTCGGTCATCAATTCGTAAAGGGGGAGGCACAATGGGAACCATAAGGCAATGTGAATTTTCACAAGAGTTGTTTGCAGTTTCTAAGACACAAGGTTAAATATATCAATGATCTGACATGTGTGGCAGAAGCTAAAGGAAAGCTTAGTACACACAATGAAAAAAAAAAAAAAAAAAAAAAAATCGGACAAAATATACTGCTTTCAGAAGCAATCATCCATTAATCTGATCATTAGTACGTAGCTTTCGAGAGCCGATCACGACAGGTTATGCGAAAATATCCGAAGGGACAAGCACAAAGATTTTTTTCGTATAAAAAAAAATAGGATTTTTATAACAGCTTACCTGTAAAATCCTTTTTTTGGAGTACATCACGGGACACAGAGCGGCATAGTCATTACTATGTGGGTTATATAGATACCTTCAGGTGCTGGCACTGGCAACTTCCAAAACCGGAAGTACCCTCCCCTATATAAGCCCCTCCCATCCGGGAGTACCTCAGTTTTGTAGCAAAGCAATAAGTGTCCCCAAAAGAGGGGTGGGAGCTCTGTGTCCCAAGGATTTTACAGGTAAGCTGTTATAAAAATCCTATTTTCTTTCTCGTACATCACGGGACACAGAGCGGCATAGTCATTACTATGTGGGATGTCCTAAAGCAATGCCCAATGAGGGGGGGGATACACCATACATAAGCTGAGCGCTATCAGACATGAGGATCTTTTGCGGCCTGCAACACACTGCGCCCAAAGGCGACATCCTCCTGACTTCTAACGTCCACCTGGTAGAACCTAGTAAACGTGTGTACTGAAGACCATGTTGCGGCCTTACAGATTTGAGCCAGGGAGGCCTGGTGATGCACTGCCCATGAAGTTCCAACTGCTCTCGTGGAGTGCGCCCTAACTTTGAACGGAGGCGGTCTCCTTCTCAAGCCATAGGCTTGCATTATGACCTGTCGAATCCACTTGGCTAAAGTAGATTTTGACGCTGCCGGACCCTTTCTGGGGCCTTCCGGCAGAATAAACAAAGTATCCGTTCTGCGAATCTGAGCAGTGGCTTTTAGATAAGCTTTAACTGCTCTTACTACATCCAAAGAATGTAATAATTTTTCCTCTACTGAACTAGGTTTGGGGAAAAAAGAAGGAAGAACCACATCTTGGTTCAAATGAAACCTCGATACCACCTTAGGAAGAAAGGCTGGATGAGGACGTAACACTACTCTGTCCTTATGGATAACCAGATATAGCTCCCTACAGGACATAGCGGCTAATTCGGACACTCTTTTAGCCGAACAAATGGCTACTAGAAAAATCAATTTCCTGGTGAGAAGAACCAGGGAAATGTGCTGTAATGGTTCAAATGGTTGTTTCTGTAGAACCGACAGAACCAGGTTTAAGTCCCATGGACATATGGGAATATTAACCGGAGGGCTAATACGCATCACTCCTTGTATAAAGGCTTTGACTAGTAAATGCGAAGCCAAGGGCCTCTGAAAAAATATTGACAAGGCCGAAATCTGACCCTTGATAGTACTCAAGGCAAGCTTCCTATCTACAGCCCACTGTAGGAAGTCCAGAATCCTACCTATTACGTACTTACGTGGATGCCATTTCTTGGCCTCACACCAGGCGATGTACGCCTTCCAGATTCTATAGTAGATCTGCCTGGATACCGGCTTCCTGACATTGATCATGGTAGATACCACAGGATTAGAGAGACCTCTCTTTTTTAGAATGTGGGCTTCAATAGCCAGGCCGTCAAACCTAGGGCTGGTAAGGAAGGGTGGTATATCGGTCCTTGCGAAAGCAGGTCCGGACGATGTGGGAGGGTCCAAGGACTCCCCACAGACATTTTTACAATCTCCGCGTACCATGCTCTTCGGGGCCACGCTGGAGCCACCAGAATCACTGGTTTCTTTTCTACCCTGATTCTGCGGAGTAATCGAGGTAACAATTGTGGCGGTGGGAATGCATATATCAGCTTGAACTGATCCCAAGGGAACACTAGGGCATCCGAGCCGCAAGCTAGGGGATCCCTTGTCCAAGAGACAAACCTGTCCACCTTTGCGTTGAATCTGGATGCTAGCAGATCTACATCCGGTGTTCCCCACCGCTGACATATTGTCCGGAAAACCTCGGGGTGAAGGGACCATTCCCCTGGGCATAATTGTTAAGTCCGCCTTCCAATTCTCCACTCCTGGAATGAATACCGCGGATATGGCTGGGACATATCTTTCTGCCCATTTCAGGATGCAATTTACTTCCCTCTGGGCTGCACGACTCCTGGTGCCACCCTGATGATTGACATATGCCACTGCCGTGGCATTGTCCGATTGAATTCTGACAGGGGACCCTTGGAGTTTGGATGTCCATGCTACTAGGGCATACCGGGCTGCTCGTATCGCTAAGAGATTGATGGGCAGGGCCTTTTCTGCATCCGACCATCTGCCCTGGAGAGACCATTGCTCCAGCACTGCTCCCCAGCCTATAAGGCTGGCATCTGTAGTGACCACCTTCCAAGAAATCGGACTGAAGGATTTCCCTTTTTCCAGATTCTGGGGAACCAACCACCAACGGAGGCTCTTGCGAACGGAAGGGGACAAGGACATTGGTAAGTCCAGGGCCTGAACTTTCTTGTTCCAGGCTGACAGTATGGCCCTTTGCAAATTCCTTGAATGGAATTGACCGTAGGGTACTGCTTCGAATGATGCCACCATTTTTCCCAGCAGCCTCATGCACAGGCGTATGGACGGCTGTCTTTGTGTACCCACTAAGTGGATCAAATCTCTCAAAGACAACACCTTTTTTCGAGGCAAGAATATTTTCCTCTGGCCTGAATCTAGCCTTAGCCCCAAGTATTCCAGACTTTTGACTGGTTTTAGGGCTGACTTGTCTCGGTTGATAATCCAACTGTGAGATTCCAGATACTTGATTGTCTTGTGAACGACCACTTTTAGTTTTTTCACTGAGTGGTCTATCAGCAACAAGTCGTCTAGATATGCCATTATCGTTACACCTTGTGTTCTTAGATTGGCCAATAATGGGGCCAGAATTTTTGTGAGCACTCGTGGTGCTGTGGCCAGACCGAAGGGTAAGGCTCTGAACTGAAAATGGCGCCCTTCTACTGCAAAGCGTAGAAATTTTTGGTGGACTGGAAAGATGGGAACGTGCAAATAAGCATCTTTGATGTCGATCGAGGCTAACCATTCCTCCCCTTGTAGGGCAGTGGCCACCGATCGGATCGACTCCATCCGGAAAGTCCTGATATGCAGGAATTTGTTTAGCCCTTTTAGATTTAATATGGGCCTCATGTCCCTGTTTGGCTTCGGGACTGTAAAGAGGTTTGAGTAAAACCCGAACCCCCATTCTTCCAGGGGAACCTCCATAATTACTCCTTGGAGCAATAGTTGTTCTAGTGCCAACAGGAGGGACTCTCTCTTCCGGGGATCCCTTGGCACGTTTGACCACATAAAATGGGAAGGAGGAGAGTCTTTTAACTCCAATCTGTATCCCAGACTTACTGCGGAGAGCACCCATCTGTCTCTGATCGTGTCCCGCCAGGTCTCTGCGAACAACTGGCGTCTTCCCCCCACCCGATTGAGTGGGGGCAACCCTTCATGCATTTGACTTTGGGGGAGGTTTTGTACCTCTCCTGACCCAGGGCTTCTTGTTACCCTGCGATTGTCCCTGATTTTTACCCCCGGGATTTGATCGAGGAGGCCGTCGGAACTGTTTCACAGCCGATGCCCCAGGGACTGGAGAAGCAGGCCTCTTAAAAGAGGGACCTCTAACTCTGTTTTTAACCGGCAAGAGTGTACTTTTACCGCTGGAAATTTTCTGGATATATTTGTCCAGGTCTTCCCCGAATAAGCGTTCACCATGAAATGGGAAGCTAACCAGCAATTTTTTACAGGGAGCTTCAGCAGACCAGTTTTTGAGCCATAGAAGCCTGCGCATATGTACTACAGACAGCGTAAGGCGGGAGGCCTGATGGATTGAATCCTTTATGGCGTCAAACGCAAAGCATAAGGCTCTAGGTAGATCAGCTAGGGCAAGGGTCTGCTGATCTGGCAAGTCCCTTAAGACCTGTTTCAACTGATCCTTCACTGCTTGGCAGACCCCAATAGCTGCTACTGCTGGTTGTGTCACCAAGCTTGCTGTAGAAAAAGCAGATTTTAATAAGGACTCCAATTTTTTATCTATTGGGTCCTTGAACATTTGGACATTATCCACTGGACATGTCAGTGATTTATTCACATAAGAGATGGCTGCGTCCACTGTAGGGACCCTCCATTTTTTGATGAACTTATCCTCCATGGGATAGACCACCGGAAATCTCTTGGGGGGAGTAAATATTTTATCAGGATGTTCCCAATCCTGGTAAATGAGCCCTTCCAGTAAAGGGTGAAGTGGAAAGGAGCAGACAGTTTGGGGAGCTTTTAGCGACCCCAGCGAGGAGACAGTAGTGGTTGATGGTTCCGCAAGGTGCATTTTAAATGCTGATCGGACCATGTTAGTCAGAGACTGAACCCATAATCTTTCAGCTTGAGATGCTGAGAAAGGTTCCTCCACTGTTGATTCCTCTATAACAGAATCAACCTCATCCTGATCCCCTTCAGGCAGGTCGATCCCTGTATGGGACTGTAGCTCCGCTAACAGGTACTCTGAAGGAGGAGACGGAGATCGGGCGTGCTTTCCCTGTGACAGGGAGGCAGCGATCAATGTTGACAATCTCTCTTCCAATCCTCCCAGAGCTGAGGAAAAAACCTCCTGTTACATACACAGGAGCAGGTGAACTGAGGACAGCCACAGTACCAGGTACTCCTGTGGGGTCTCTACGGTCACTAACCTCTGAATTTTCAGGGGAGACTGGTGCAGCAGAAGCATGCCCAAGATCCTCAGAGCCCGATGGAGACCCCTTTTGCTTCCTGGAAGATTTAGTTCCGGAGCTTCTGGACGGCATATTCCTAAGCCCAAAGCTGAGGTATTCCAGCCGTAATACACCACTTTTACTGATAATAGTCTAGCACAATTGCTGCTATATAACAGTTGGTGTCTACTAAAGTGCCTTTCTAGGGGATGCCTGCATCAACCGCCTCTGTGTGCCTTTTTACTGTTGCTAGCTCTGTCTGTGCACTTCAATAGCCAGCTGTGATTGTGCTTTTAAACACGCTGGACGCCCGCACATGCGCAGTAGCGCCGCGGCGCACACCGAGCGTCATCCACCCGCTCCGCCCCTTTTTCCAGATCGCCTCTATATATAGAGGCGCGTGCACGCGCGCGGGCACGTGCGCCTTCGGCGCTCTTTTTTGAAAAAAATAAGGAGCTAGATGGGAGCCAGGGTCCCTGCCGCAGGGCCCGGGGATGGATGAGCGCAGCAACAGGGCAGAGGAGACAGCTTCCCAGCAGAGAACTTACCAACTGCCTGGATTTGATTTTGGAAGAAAAAAATCCACATTACAAGAAAAAGCACCATAGCGGCCTCTAGTGGTTAACACAGGTACCGCGGTCTTACATTTTTTTTTTTTCTTGCCTACTATTAAAATTTTTACATTTTCTCAGTAGTAACAGGCATGCACAGAATATTAGCGGGAATACCTTAGGTAACAGGCAGAAAGACAAAATAGGCTTGGGGGTCCCCCAATAGAACCAAGTTCCTGAGGGCCCCCACTTACCTTTTCCTCGCCGCAGGACTCGGTTTGGTCCACAGAAGCCCAAACTTCACCTATCACGGCAGGCATTGTAATTAAACCTTCAGGGACCGGGTTCCCAAGGATTCCACTCCCCTGGACCTGTATAGCACCCTGCACAGAAAACATCTTGGTCGTGGGTATGACCAGAGCTCTGGATCCCAGGGTCCAGCCCTCCTAAGAGAGGCATTACAGGCAAAACCTTGCTCTTCTCTTTGCAAGGCCCGGGTACCGACCGTTTAGCTATGAAGCTTTTTTGGTCGGATCCGGAATAGCTTACTGAGGCCCAAAAGAACCTGTACGCAAGCTTAGTGAAAACACATGTTACTTCTTGGCCAACACCTTAGACACTGGCAAAAAACTGAGGTACTCCCGGATGGGAGGGGCTTATATAGGGGAGGGTACTTCCGGTTTTGGAAGTTGCCAGTGCCAGCACCTGAAGGTATCTATATAACCCACATAGTAATGACTATGCCGCTCTGTGTCCCGTGATGTACGAGAAAGAAAAGGAGGCATGATTTTTGTTTAATTAGTATGGTATTTGGTACAATAATAAATAAATTGTGTGACCAAGACCACGCATGCTCAAAAATGAAAAAATACAATACATTACATCACTTCCAAAGTTGTAGTCTGTCGTACGAGAATTTTCGTAACTTTAGCAACCTATTGGATTTCCATATGAGACTAGCAAAAAAAAAAAGTGGATGACCATTTGTCTGATATTCTTATCGTGTGTACGAGGCTTTAAGAAATGCAACCGCTGAACCAGAAAACTGCATTAAAAACTATAGGTGAAAAGTAGGGCTGCGAAAATTAACGATTAATCGTTAATTTCTTTGATCGATCAAAATAATTTTGATCGAGGACGATCCGCAGAGTGAGCTCCGCGGTCTCGTCCATAGGAAAGGCTGCGGCTTCGGCCTAGCTCCGGAGCCGCGGCCATCTTGGTCCACCCAGCGGCGGCCTAGTAGCGGCGCGCTGACGTCATCATCAGCCGCCTGCTTGTGCCGTCTACTCTGCGGTTCTGCCTGGATTTTATGGTATTGGGGGAGATGAGGACATTACGGGGGAAATGTGGACATTACAGTATGGGAGCACATGTGGACATTACAGTATGGGGGGCAGATCATGGACATTACAGTATGGGGGGGCAGATGTGGGGAGATGTGGACATTACAGTATGGGGGCAGATGTGGGGAGATGTGGACATTACAGTATGGGGCAGATGTGGACATTACAGTATGGGGGGAGATGTGGAAAATTGTAAAAACTGTATGTGCGTTATAATTAATTGAAATTAGTCGATTAATCGATTTAAAAAAAATTGATTAATCGAACACGAAAATTTTAATCAATAACAGCCCTAGTGAAAAGTGCACTTTGCATTACACACACATTTTTTCCTGTGTCATTTAAAAAAATAAAAATAATGGACATTTATGACCTGAAAGAACAATTTTTAGATTGTAAGCTCTAACAGGCAGGGCCCTCTGCTTCCTCCATGAATTATATTCTAACTGTACTGGCTGCCCCCATGTTGTAAAGCTCTGCAGAAACTGTTGGCACTATATAAAAAAAAGGTATAAGAATATCAATTGATAAGCCTGGATGAAAATGTCATTCTCATTATTTTATCCCACTTCACAGACTATGAATGAAATGCAAAAGAATCAATAAACATTATTTAAGTGGCACTGGGCATAAAAATAAGATTTTTGTACTCACTGTAAAATCCGTTTCTCTGACGTCCATGGACTGACACAGCTCTAATACTAAAACACGTGGGTATATGTCCCTGCTCGCAGGAGAAGATCTAGGCAGAATGTTAGATGTTAGAAACATACATTCTAGAACAAACCAGAGCTCAACAGCCCCGCCCAGGGGGGCGGTCCCTCCGGACATAACCCTCCTACCTGCAGCCAGCAGCCACAGTTTGTAACAAAGCAGTACAAACCTTAAAAGAAGGGTGGGTGCTGTGTAAGTCCATGGGCGTCAGAGAAACGGATTTTACTGTGAGTATAAAAATCCTATTTTCTCTTATTGTCCATGGACTGACACAGCTCTAATACTGAAACACGTCGGACGTCCCAAAGCAGTATCAGAAAAGGGTGGGAGCAGTAGTAAAGGAAAAACCAAAACTTCACTCCAAACAAGCAGAGCTCCTCAACGGAGGAGTTGCAACATTAAACAGTGGCCTGCAACACTTTGCGGCCGAAGGAAGCATCCGAAGAAGATGCAGCCACATCAACCTTCTAGAATTTAGAAAAGGTATGAACGGACGACCAGGTCGCCGCCTTGCACACTTGTGCAACCGACGCTTGATGTCGGAAAGCCCAGGAAGCACCAATTGCCCTGGTGGAATGCGCCGTAACCGGAAAGGGAGGCGCCCGCCCCTTAAGGGCATAGGCCTGTATGACATTCTGTCTGATCCACCTAGAAATGGTGGCAGACGACACCGCTTGGCCCGGTTTTGGACCAGAGACAGATACAAACAGCGAGTCAGACTTCCAAATAGAAGCAGTAGCCGTCAGGTACACCCGTAAGGCTTGCACCACATCCAAATTGTGAAGCGCAAACTCTCTGGGATGCGATGGGTGAGGGCACAAGGACGGAAGGACAATGTCCTGATTAAGGTGAAAAGCCAAAACCACCTTAGGAAGGAAAGACGGTCGCGGGCGCAACACCGCCTTATCCTTATGGAGGACCAGGTAAGGCGACTTGCATGACAGGGCAGCCAACTCAGACACCCGTCTAACAGAAGTAATGGCCACTAAGAAAGCCACCTTCTGGAGACAAAGTTAAGAGAGGAATATCTCTGATATTCTCAAAAGTGAGGTTCCTGGAGAACCGAGAGCACCAAATTCAGATCCCAAGGAGGGAGAGGAGACTTGACAGGGGGAATCACAAGGCGACACCCCCTGCACAAAAGTGCTAACTAAGGAATGACCTGCTAGTGGTCGTTGAAAGAAAAAGGGCCAAAGCCGAAATCTGACCCTGAATTGTGCTCAAAGCCAGCCTTTGGGCCACGCTGCAAGAACCGCAGGATTCTGGGGACGGAGTACGTCCGTGGCCGCCAGTCTAGCTCTTCGCACATAGCGATGTAAGCTTTCCAGGTACGGTGATAGATCTTTCTAGAGGAAGACTTCCGTGCCCTCAGCATGGTTGAAATGACCGAATCCGAAAGGCCTCGGTCCTTCAGCACCTGGCTCTCAATAGCCATGCCGTTAAAACCCAGAGACTATAAAGCAGGATGAAAGATAGGACCTTGAGACAGAAGGTGCTCCCTCATGGGCAGTCACCAAGGGACATCTGCAATGAGACGTACCAGATCGGCATACTAATGACGCAGAGGCCAATCCGGGGCAATGAGGATCACCAGAATGCCCTCGGCCGCTACTCTGCGCAGCAGACGAGGAAGCAAATGCAGCGGAGGGTAAGCATATATCAAGCGATACTGACCCCACGGGGCCACCAACGCGTCCGAGGCGTCCGCCCAGGGGTCCCTGGACCTGGACACAATTTTCGACACCTTGCGATTGAGTCAAGATGCCATCAGGTCCATGTCCGGCGTGCCCCACCGCTGACAAAGGAGTTGAAACACCTCCGGATGCAAGGACCACTCTCTCTGGTCCAGGGACTGGCGACTCAGATAGTCCGCCTGCCAGTTTTCTACGCCCGGAATGTAGACTGCCGACAGAGCCGGCACGCTTCTTTCCGCCCACCTTAGGATGTGGGCGACCTTGGATGCCGCAGCCAAGCTCCGAGTGCCTCCCTGATGGTTGACATACTCCACAGCCATGGCGTTGTCCGACTGGATTTTGACCGAGTGGCCCTGTAGCCTCTTCGACCACACGAAGAGACACAGTCTGATCGCTCGCAATTCCAGAATGTTGATCGGTAGACAGGATTCGTCCGGAGTCCAGAGCCCCTGAGCTGACAGGACTCCCCAAACTCCTCCCCAGCCCGTCAGGCTGGCGTCCGTCGTGACTACCGTCCACTGGATGGGGAGGAACAACCTCCCGGACCGAAGAGCCAGGGATCTCAGCCACCACGTCAGGGATGCCCTGACAGAGTGACTCACCTGGATCTGAAGATCCAATGACAATGGGAACTTGTCCCAAATGGACAGAATTTCCTTCTGCAATGCCCGAGTGTGTGATTGGGCATACGGAACTGCCTCGAAGGAGGCCACCATGAGTCCCAGGACTCTCATGCAGAAACAGGATTGACAACCATTTTCGGGACATCAGGACCCGTACTGCCGACTGAAGTGTCTGTAACTTCTCCAAAGGTAGAAACACCTTCGCTGCCGAAGTGTCCAGGATCAGACCCAGATACTCTAAACGCTGAGTCTGGGCTAGGACCGACTTCTGCATGTTTAGGAGCCACCCAAAGTCCCGGAGGGTCTGACTGACTATTGTCACATTTTCCTCCAACTCTGAGCCATTTTCTGCTCTTAGAAGGAGATCGTCCAGATAGCCCACGATAACAATTCCTCACTGTCTCAGCAAAGCTAGAACCAGGGCAAGCACTTTGGTGAAAACCCGTGGTGCTGATGCTAGGCCGAAGGGAAGAGCCACAAACTGATAGTGGACCTCGCCAATGGCAAAGCGCAGAAACTTCTGGTGACTTGCGCAGATCGGGACATGCAAGTAGGCGTCCTTGATATCCAAGGACGCCAGAAAATCCCCTTGGTGGAGTGTCGCGATCACCGTGCGAATACATTCCATATGGAATTTTTGTACCTTCACATAGGCATTCAAGGCCTTGAGGTCCAGGATTGGCCGGACCCCGTCCTTCTTTGGAACAACAAACAGGTTCGAGTAAAACCCCTGAAACTTCTCCTGTGACGGAACCGGCACAATTACTCCGCACCCGAGAAAATCCTGTACAGCCCTCAAGAGAGCTTGCCCGGCGGGCAGGGAGGAGAGAGAGAGGGAAAGAATCTGTTTGGGGGCCACGAGCGGAACTCTATCCTGTACCCCGGGGTGACCACCTCGCACACCCACCGGTCGGAGATCCACCGAACCGTGAACCTGCGAAGACGTCCCCCCACCCCAGTCGGGCAGGGGCAAGACTTCATGCGGTGGCGGGCTTGGGAGCCGGCTTGGTTGGCTTACGCACCCAGGGACGCTTCTGTCCCCCAGCCGCACTTTTTTCAGTCTGGGAGGGCTTATCCATGGATTCTGACTGACGAAAAAACTTCTTCTTCGCCGGAAAGGAAGGGCCCGGCCTGCGGTGGGGCTCCTTTCCCTTAGCAGACTGAGGAAGGAAGGTGCACTTACCCCCTGTGACATCCTTAATAATGTCATCCAGGGCGGCCCCAAACAGTCTACCGCCCTTAAAGGGAAAATCAGCCAGGAGCTTCTTGGAAGCTAGGTCGGCCGACCAGCATTTCAGCCAGATAAGGCGACGCAACACCACAGCAGAAATAGAGGCCCCAGATATTAAAGGGGCCGCATCCAAAGTGGCATTGCACACATAGACTAAACCCTGCGCAAGTTGGTGAGCCAGGGCAATGGTCTCTGGAGGGAGATTATGCTCCTGCACCGTCTGGTGCAAAATATTTGCCCATTCTGTGAGTGTCTGAGACATAAGGGTCGCCGCCACTATAGGGCGTAAGGCAGACCCCAACAGGGCAAACATAGTTCTACTCGCCACTTCTGACCTCCTGTCAGTGGGGTCCTTAAATGCGGGAGTCCCCTCCATTGGGAGCGTTGTAGCCTTATTCAAACGGGCGACCGGGGGGTCGACCACTGGGGGGAGAGCCCATTTTTTAACCAGGGCCTCCTCAAAGGGGTATCTTATGGATAGATGCAGCAGCGGCGATAGAGGCCAAAACCGAAAGTGAAAGCGCAGCGGCTTCAAGAAAATGGCCGCCGGCCGCATGTAAGCTGCGCCATTGATCCACGGCAAGATGGCCGCCGAGCGCAGTTAAACACAGCAATAGCCATGCCAGCTAATGGCATCTCCAAACACCCACACCTCCCAGTCCCAGCACACAGACATGAGCGCCCCCCGCCAGGCTAGAGTGACCCCCAAACAGCACAGCGCCAGAACAGGGTGCAGAGAGCAGCATAACAGGGGGGAGACAGGGAGAAACCCCCCAAGCAGAGAAACACAACCAGCATGTACTCACCTGAAGCAGGATAGACTACTTACCTGTCCCAGAGGGACCCACCAGCTTGTTTCAGACAGACCTATCATAGAGTAGCTGTCGGCCCGGTCCACCGCAAAAGATACAGCAAATACTGTTCAATCTTGTGAGGACCGCGGGGAGCATAAAAGCCACCCGGCCACCCCTGGAGTCATGGGGCATGTCGTGAACTGAGTCTCATGCACACAAGGCGAGGATCGGCACGCTCGATGGTCGGACAGGGAAAACTACAAGGATACCAGTGTACCCAACCTGTTGCCCAGCCGACAGTTGATTGAAGGTCTCAAAAATAAAATAATACAATTCCCAAAGAAATAAAAATAAAATCTTCCAGGAGACTGGCTCCTGAAAGAGCCACGTCTTCTCCTTCTGCTAGGCAGAAAAAAACTGAGGCTGCTGGCTGCAGGTAGGAGGGTTATGTCCGGAGGGACCGCCCCCCTGGACGGGGCTGTTCAGCTCTGTTTTGTTCTAGAACAGGGGTCTCCAAACTTTTTAAAGAAAGGGCCAGTTTCCGGCCCTTCAGACTTTGAGGAGGCCGGACTGTGGCTAGTGAGAGTAGAAAAATGGGAAGTTCCCCCAATGGGGTTTTTTAGCAGCAAAATTCCAAAAATAATTTACAATGATGCATGTTAAAAATTTATTGTGTATAACATTAAATACAATCCTAACAGGTTTATACTCCGGTAAAAAAAACTTTATTTAATCCCACTATCACTTTCACTATTGTCATCCCACTTACACACACATTGCATGTGCAACTTCCCATTCTTCTTGCAATTTTCGGGGTGCGCAGTAATTTTCACTCCCATTATACGTGTCCTTCCTATTCTTTCATATTCATTTTGGGTGGTTAAACACCCCATTCCCCCCCCCTGGACGCATGCGAGTGAAGACTTGAGCTATATAGTATTGGTGGTCCCGTTGCTATGCCAATATAGGTATCATAGTATGGTCTAAATCCCATGAGTAATTTCAAGGTGACCACTATGATGGGACAGTCTCGGTGATCCGTTTCAGGGGGACTGGAGTCTAACCCAATCCACTCCCCCGTTGGAAACTGAATACTGTCTCAGTGCAGAAAACTGCTGGGAGACATTAACATGTCTCCCAATACAACACTGATTGTTTATACAGCCAATGGTCAAGCTTTGGACCACAATCACCAATTTTTATCTCCAGTTCATATACACCAGATATCCTTAATATACCATTTACTTAATACTGTTTACAAACACATGCATTTTTGTTCACACTGTGGTGTTATGCAATTTGCACTTGCATGCACTAAGTGTCAACTCAATATAGTTTTCCACCATGGGCCATTCCATCAGTGCATTTCGGGGTTTCTTTTTTGCCTCCTCGGCCCACGTCGCCCTCACTGTGGGCCGCGCACGCGTGTGCGTCCTCCCGACAAGGGGGGAGGGGGAGCCCTGTGCTCCCATCATGCTCATGGGGCGGCGGACTTGTGTTCCGCCTGCCCTATTTGGGCGTTCCTTCCTTGTCGGCGGCGTCCCTGATCCCCTCTGGATGTCCTTGCCATCCATGCGTGCGTGGGAAACCATGCACGCGTGTGATGTCAGGACGTCACGCTTTTGCAGCAGAGGAGACGGCAGCTGTCGGAGACCTTGAGTCTTTCCGGAACGCCGAGGGAGCCACTCAGGGAGGACCGCCCACTGCGGTGGGGATATCCCTGGGGGATATTGCATGGACTAAGGCGGGGCGCCTGCTGATTACACCAGGGCCTCCCTAATTAAGGGCAGTACTAATATAACCCGAGAGCTGTGTGGCTCACACTTTGATCCCCAGCTCCTCCATGTGGACGACTAGACTCAGCCTGGTAAATGTAAGTACACCAGCCCTATATAGGCTGGCTGCCAAATTCCTTCCAGACCCCTTCAAGCACTATGCACCAGGTCTGATTAGCATTATTTTTTGATTAATTTATAACTAATTACAGCTTCATCCGTGGTGTTGGTCGGTCTCCTTGGCACATTCAATGCGCCTGGGACCCTCCAAGATCAATGGAACCCACATATTTCCTTACACAACACTGTGGCATGCACTTGTTGTGCAACAATACATATCCAGCACAATTGATCCTAATGACCTTCATCACACCTTTATTTAATCCCACTATCACTTTCACTATTGTCATCCCACTTATACACACATTTATTGCACACACAATCATTCCAATCCATTTTCACTTTTCACACGCATCACACCACACCACTTTTTCACACACACTACACCACCATTATCATTTTTTACACTTTTCACATTTCATTTCACCTTTTCATTTTTGTGACATTTGTTTTTGTCCTTCACCATCTCATTCATAGTGCACATCACCCTTATTATTTTTCTCACAACCTTTATATTCCATTTATTATGTTTAGAATATGACAAACATACCCTATTAGTTACATACCATTATAGAAGTACATTGATATATACAAATATATACTGAAGGATATACCCCTGCTGATCTCTAGTCTGTCCACTTCATACTCAGCAATCACATAGTGTACATGGATGCAGCACAGATGCATCCTACATTGATGCCCTTGGTGTTTCATTACAGGTGCCGGCTGTGCGTCCATGTGTGTCCCCTTTCGGGTCTCTCCCCCTCCAATATGACTCCTTGTAGGTCGCACACGCCTGGTGGCGCCCTACTTTTGGGTGTCGAGTGTCCGGGAGGCTGCTGATTCCCCTTGAGATGCTAGTGATGGAACTCCGGTTAGAAGCATTGGTTCTAACACACAGTTGACTGGTAATCATACACTCTATATATATTTTTCACTATTGGGCATACACCCATGTAGAGAATGGAAATTTAATACATATATTTCCCACAGCCAACCACCCATCCTCTGAAGAGATCCATTGGGATCGAAACGCGTCAGGAATTTATACAGATGCATGCAAAATGTAAAACTGTATGGCAATGTTGTGTCAATAATTCTGTGTGTTTTTATATACATGTGTTTTTTTACCGGAGTATAAACCTGTTAGGATTGTATTTAATGTTATACACAATAAATTTTTAACATGCATCATTGTAAATTATTTTTGGAATTTTGCTGCTAAAAAACCCCATTGGGGGAACTTCCCATTCTTCTTGCAATTTTCGGGGTGCGCAGTAATTTTCACTCCCATTATACGTGTCCTTCCTATTCTTTCATGTGAGAGTAGAAAATTCCCTGGCGTCAATGGTAGCAAACAATGTCCTTTCATTGGTATGCATGGGAGGAATATTGCCCCATTGTTGGTATCAGGGGAAGGAATAATGTCCCATCATGGTGTCAGTGGGAAGAATAGTGTGTACCATCATTGGTGTCAGTGGGAAGAATAGTGTGCTGCCATGCCAGTGTTGTCAGTATGAGAAATAGTGCCCCATTGTTGGTATCAGTGAAAGGAATTATGCCCTGTTGATGGTGTCAGTGGTAGGAATAGTATCCCAAGGGCCAGATAAAGGCAAGCAAAGGGCCACATTTGGCCCCCGGGCCGCAGTTTGGAGACCACTGTTCTAGAATGTATGTTTCTAACATCTAACATTCTGCCTAGATCTTCTCCTGCGAGCAGGGACATATACCCACGTGTTTCAGTATTAGATCTGTGTCAGTCCATGGACGATATGAGAAAAAAACATTTTTCATGGTTAATATGGTCTATTGATTTGAATAGGTGTTTTTACAAAACTCATAGCATCCATTCATTGATCCCATGAATTTTAGAATGCAATTTAAATGTAATTTTTGAGATTTTTATGAAAGATTTTAGAAATATTTTTAAATGATTATTTTAAAATAATGTAAATTTTGATTCTTTTATTGTTGTTTTAATTTTTTTTAAAAGGATCTACATTGTCTCACTTTAGTGATTTTAAACAACTAGTAAGCAGTTGGGGTTAGCGCAACAATAAATATTAAATAATAAATGAATTTTTGTAATTTAAATTAGTGGTTGTAACATGGTCTATGGGGATATTATGCTGTCTATTGATGTGGAAGGCCGGTGAATTATGGTCACGGGGACACTTGATCGGCTGCTTTAGACAGACAGGATGACTGGGTGTAAGTTGTTGTGGGAGAGACGCCCGTGTCTGATTATGACGCGGTACGTCGAGCCCACGATCTCTGTTGAGAATCAAGACGGGGAGGACACTTCCGCCCGCAGAGCCATCGGACTCGATGAGTCACTTCCGCCATTACACAACGCGGAACGTATCCACAGGTGATGGTAATTCCGCGACGTGTTGGAGTGAGTCATCACTATGCTAATAGGGGTAGAGTCATGATGTGCCCTCTGTTGATTGAACATTATGGGGAACATCCGTCAACACTTGACTAGCTGCACAGGTGCTGTAGTATATCCGAAAGCCACTAATTTGAATGAGGAGTATAAAGGGAGGGTTTGTCTGTGATGTAGCCAATCCCATGATTAAGTATCAATTACGAAACATGTCGGGGTGTGGCTACACGGCAGGCTATTGACAATCTGATTAAGCGTGTGTGGAGTGCCATGTGTTACAGACTTTATTATCAGCCACCTTTGGAAACGGCGTTCGCAAGTGGAGAGGACAGGTAGAGAGTGGTTTATATACTATTTTGTGACCTGCGCTGATCCTGGGTCCGCCGTGACCATCATTCGTTGGTTGTGACAGTGTGAAGTTAATGCTGTGGATTCGGTTGCAGTGTGATTTTGGCTTACTTTTACTGGTTATCATGTGAGTGCAATATTTGAAGATTTTGTAGTACCAATAAAACTGACTTTGCAGTATTACACTATCCTTTGCATTTATTTTTGCATTTATGTGGAGCCTGTTTGAGGATCACTGCATCGGATGTGGAACCAATCCACCTAGTTGAGAGGTGCTGTCTGCTCATTTGCCAAAACACGAGAGTGTAAGGCATTGCATTGCGGTGAGTGTCCTATCTGAAGGGGGTTTGACTCACTTGAACACTGTGGTGTGGTGGAAAAGAAGAAGATTATCATCTAATTTTGAACACTATCACTATACACTTATATGGACTTTATTTGTGCTGTCACTCTATACACATTTTTTGGAATTTTTCTTTATGCCTTTTGTTCATTTTTAAGATTTAAGTATATTTCACTATTACTTTTTTCACAGTTTATACCAATATAATTGTTATATTCACTTAGCGCCACTTATAGTTTGTCATTCTATTTTAGTGTGTTGACTATATTTTTCACAGGGTTATATATATTTAAAGTGGCTGCTGCTAGTATTTGATGCACTGTATTCTTCTGTCAAAACAGCGCGGTGGGGTAATCACTAGGGCGGCTTGTATTGATTACCATTTTTTTATTAATATGGTCTATAAATGAATAAGTGATGTAATAAGGCTGACAATTATGGCCAACTTAAATAAAATTTCCACTATTTTAAGTCAAACACATGGGTCAGCAAGTGACCGCAAATTCCATGTGTGTAATTTTATAGGCAGCAATAGCAGAGACCTGTCAAAGAAAATAATGAAACCAGTACAACAGAGGTGTATTATACCTTTCATAGCTGGGGGTCTCCGAACCATCCTTTCCACCTGACACAATGCCTCCTCCCAGCAAGTGTTACTGGCCTGCACATGGGGCTGTATCAGCCTTAGTTTTTCTTCCAGGATGAATGAAGCTTCAGTTGTCATGCTTTGGGTTTCCTTAGAGGATGCAAGCTTTTCTAGTTCATCTTCGAGTATGATCACTCTGGACAAGAAAGATAAAAACACCACCAGTATGTATAGGTCTGCTGGTTGTATTTCATTTTTTTCCATGCTATTCTATACCACTCTACAATCATGCAGTTTCATGTGTGTTTTGTAATCTCCAAGAGTCTTATTGACACCATTTATATATTAGTCGTTCCAAAATCACGACTATTATCACAATCAGCTCACCCATGCCTTAAACCAGTGATGGCGAACCTTGGCACCCCAGATGTTTTGGAACGACATTTCCCATGATGCTCAACGACACTGCAGAGTTCATGAGCATCATGGGAAATGTAGTTCCAAAACATCTGGGGTGCCAAGGTTCACCATCACTGCCTTAAACAGATGCAAACCAGCTATTTAATGGCTAGGCACAGCAGAAACAGGTCAACGTATGTAGAAAACATTACTCTTTGTCTTTGCTACATTTTGTTGTAAATGTAATTTCTATCCTGACACCAAAGCCCCCTTTTCCATACTTAGAGGAAACCTATGCTGAAAAAAACAAAAAACAAAAAAACACAAATCGCTGCATCCTATTCTGCAAATGCAAATATTTCTGGTTGCTGACCATATAGCATCTATACATTGGGGCTTATTTACGAAAGGCAAATCCACTTTGCACTACAAGTGCAAAGTGCACTTGAAATTGCACTTGGAAGTGCAGTCGCTGTAAATCTGAGGGGTAGATCTGAAATGAGGGGAGGCTCTGCTGAATTTATCATCCAATCATGTGCAAGTTAAAATGCTGTTTTTTATTTTCCTTGCATGTCCCCCTCGGATCTACAGTGACTGCACTTTCAGTGCAATTTCAAGCGCACTTTGCACTTGTAGTGCAAAGTGGATTTGCCTTTAGTAAATAACCCCCAGAGTGTTACTTGCCTGTTACAACTATGCAATAAAGGATGGCTGACTTTACTGACTGGTACGCTTGTTCCAGGTCAGAAACATGCATTACTGAAGCCAGTGGTTACGTGCAATAGCCCACAACCAGCATATTCAAAATGAGAATGAGTAAGCAATTAGCAATGGCAGCCCTCATGTATTCCTCAGTAAAGGTTTACATTTAGGTCTTTCATGGTTTCATCCTTTTGTTTACAGGCACAGGATATGTGGTGTTAGCTGGCCACAGCTGTGGCTTTCAGGTAATAATCGGAGTGCTTAAAGAACACAGAACCATACAAATGATGGCATGATTCCACAAAGCACAGATCTCAATATCATTGAGCTAGTCTGGAATTACGTGCAAAAACAAAAGTAAGACAACAAACATTTGTGCTGACACCAAGTTACTAAAGATGCTTAGAGAATCCTACCATAAGAATGCCTTAGAAAACTCAATGCTGGTGTACAGGAGAAAAAAAAGTGATCACATCATATTCATTTAAGTTACTTTTTTTTCTGGGAAATGTTTTAGCCAATAAAATCATTTATGGCAGTTTGACAAGAATCCTTGTTCACAGCTGTTTTCTCTAAAATACCTAAAGCTTTCTGCACAGCACTATAATATATATATATATATATATATATATTTATATTAATCACATTTTTCACTCGCCTACTCGCATTTTGCAAGTGAAAAATTATGGCTGGCGAGCGTGGGCTGGGGGGAGCACCACCAGCAGGCAGGGTTGAATGGGAGCCGTTTGCCCAGTGAAAGAGTGTGGAGGAAGAGGGCGGCTAGATCATCACAGGGGAAGATTGCGTGGAGGAAGAGGAGAGCTGACCGGATCACAGGGTGGGGATAGCCCACTGTAACAGCTTACATTTGAATTGCCTCCGCTCGCGGTCACACACAGTCCCACCTCCTGACCTAGCACCTGTGACAGACAGAACAGGTCCACACAACGGCATTGGACCAGCGTTCTGTCACAGGCGCTGGGTCAGGAGGCGGGACTGTGTGTGACCGCGAGCGGAGGCAATTCAAATGTAAGCTGTTACAACAGGCTATCCTCGCTCTGTGATCCGGCCAGCTCTCCTCTTCCTCCATGCTCAGTTCACGCTGCAATAATGGACACTGGTCACGCTGCATTCATGGGCACAGGTGAGGCTGTAATGATGGGCACAGGTGAGGCCGCAACGATGGGCACAGGTCACGCCGCGCAATGATGGGCACAGGTGAGGCTGCATTGGTGGGCACTAGTCACGCCACAATGATGTGCACAGGTGAGGCTGCATTGATGGGCACGGATAAAGTTGTTAATATTTTATTTTTGTAACTTAATTCTGCATAAAAGTGTCATTTCATGAGATAATTTATGAGGGCGTGTTTAGGGG
>CM055118.1:784777350-784819850 GCA_029206835.1 Rana muscosa
ACCAAGATAAACTTATTTGGTTCAGATGGGGTCAAGCGTGTGTGGCAGCAACCAGGTGTGGAGTACAAAAACAAGTGTGTCTTGCCTACAGTCAAGCATGGTGGTGGGAGTATCATTGCCTGGGGCT
Source organism: Rana muscosa (assembly GCA_029206835.1). Lineage (NCBI taxonomy): Eukaryota > Metazoa > Chordata > Amphibia > Anura > Ranidae > Rana > Rana muscosa. The sequence goes on from CM055118.1 coordinate 784,777,478, forward strand.
GCATGAGAGCTGCCGTCACTGGGGAGCTACAGTTCATTGATGGAACCATGAATGTCAACATGTACTGTGACATACTGAAGCAGAGCACGATTCCCTCCCTTCAGAGACTGGGCCGCAGGACAGTATTCCAACATGATAACGACCCCAAACACACCTTCAAGACGATCACTGTCTTGTTCAAGAAGCTGAGAGTAAAGGTGATGGACTGGCCAAGCATGTCTCCAGACCTAAACCCTATTGAGCATCTGTGGGGAATCCTCAAACGGAAGGTGGAGGAGCGCAAGGTCTCTAACATCCACCAGAAGGAGTCAAAGAGGACTCTAGGGGCAACCTGTGAAGCTCTGGTGAACTCCATACCCAAGAGGGTTAAGGCAGTGCTGGAAAATAATGGTGGACACACAAAATATTAACACTTTGGGCCAATTTGGACATTTTCACTTAGGGGTGTACTCACTTTTGTTGCCAGTGGTTTAGACATGGATGTGTGTAGAGTTATTTTGAGGGGACAGAAAATTTACACTGTTATACAAGCTGTACACTCACTACTTTTCATTGTAGCAAAGTGTCATTTCTTCAGTGTTGTCACATGAAAAGAAATAATAAAATATATACAAAAATGTGAGGGGTGTACTCACTTTTGTGAGATACTGTATATGTATGTGTGTGTGTGTGTGTGTGTGTGTGTGTGTGTGTGTATGTATGTATGTATGTATGTATGTATGTATGTATGTGTATATACACACACACACACACACACACATATATATATATATATTTATATTACACACAATATTACCAAAAGTATTGGGACACCTGCCTTTACACACACTTGAACTTTAATGGCATCCCAGTCTTAGTGCGTATGGTTCAATATTGAGTTGGCCCACCCTATAACAGCTTCAACTCTTCTGTAAAGGCTGTCCACGAGGTTTAGAAGTGTGTCCATGGGAATGTTTGACCATTCTTCCAGAAGTGCATTTGTGAGGTCAGGCACTAATGTTGGACGAGAAGGCCTGGCTCGCAGTCTCTGCTCCAATTCATCCCAAAGGTGATCTATCGGGTTGAGGTTAAGACTCTGTGAAGGACAGTCAATTTCCTTCACCCCAAACTCGCTCATCCAGGTCTTTATGAACCTTGCTTTGTGCACTGGTGAGCAGGCATGTTGGAACAGGAAGGGGCCATGCCCAAACTGTTCCCACAAAGTTGGGAGCATGAAATTGTCCAAAATGTCGTGGTATGCTGACACCTTAAGAGTTCCCTTCACTGGAATTAAGGGGCCAAGCCCAACCCCTGAAAGACAACCCCACACCATAACCCCCCCTCCAACAAATGATTTGGAGCAGTGCACAAAGCAAGGTCCACAAAGACATGGATGAGCGAGCACAAATACCCTATACAAAACATGGTTTTACTTAGATTTACACTTACTCATTAAGTAGTGCTTTCAGATGTAGTTGCAGACTGCGTACAGCCCCATGAAGACTGTTTAGCTCCCCGGTCTCCCGTTTTCTTTTGTTTGTGCGCTCTGCGCTGGACTGGTGTTGCGTTTCAAAGTAACGATAAAACTCATAGCTACGTTTCAGTTCGGTCAAGCAGGTAGACTGCGTGTGAGGTAGATCCTGAACCACATCACACCAAATGTAGTGTGGAAGCAGCTCTGGGTTAGTGATTGAGCCTTGGTATGCATTTTCAGGAGACAGCAGTAGGGCTAGGCGCCGAAAGAACTCTGAACTTTGGCCTATCCAGAGCTGAAACAGAACCTGTCAAGACAAAATTAATCCACTTATGAAAATTCACGGCAGCACAATTTCTGAATATGTAAGGCAGAATAGACAATCCTTACAATAAAAAAAGATGTAGTGAAATTATGCTTTCATTCTTTAAATTACCCAAGTTTTCATTAAATCAACTATACCACTTCAGGTAATCTGTATGTTTAAGAAGTTAAAGTGGTTGTAAAGGCTCAAGGTTTCTAACTTTCAGGCATTCTATGCATAAAAGGTAAAAAAATAAAAATAAATCAGCCCCTCTAAAATACCTACCTGAGCCTCATCTCGATCAGACGATGTGCACAAGATCAGCACCTCTCCCGAGTCTCTTCCTCCTCACTGGCTGAGACAGCAGTGGAAGCCAGTCAATCACAGCCAGTGAGCCAATGATCAGAGAGAGGGGGCGGAGCTGAGCCACACTCCATGTGTGAATGGACACACAGAGCAGCGGCTGAGGAGCAAGCCTGCTCGGGAATCCCCATAGCAAGTTATGTTGGTTTCCGAGCAGGCTTGCTCCTCACTCGGCAGGAGGGAGGGGCCAGGAGCGCTGGCAGTGGACCAGATCGTACAATAGTTCACGAATACTGCTTGGTCATCTCCCTGCCCCAATTCTTCAATCAGACAACAAAGTAGCAGCTCACTCCTTCGGTCACCTTTACAACTTTATTTTTCTGGCACTTTTTTTCCCCCCACTTAAAAAAAACTTAATTTCTTTTTTCATATACTTAAAGATTTCATTTTTTCCTGGTGGGGGGATTGGGGAGGGGAGAGACCGCATTAGCAGACCTTCTCCTGTAGTATTGGGCAGGGGGTCACCGCACTGAATCGCTATGAAAAACACACCTCCGGCAGGAGGGCAATGTAATGTGCATATCTGTCTAGGCAAAGTTATATTAGGTTTGTGTTTTTTTTTAGGATATGCTGTTTTTGTTGTTTTTCTGTGCCTTTTGTTGTTCTACACTGGTATGTTTCTTTTTTTTTTCCACTCTGTAACCAGTGGTTGTTTCCGCTATGTGCGGGTTATTGTTGTTTGCATTTCATGAAAACTTAATAAAAAGTAATTTACAAAAGAAAAAAAAAAATTTTTTTATATTATATAGGGGACACAAAGTTTCTTATGTTACATAATTTCTTTGTGACAAGTTATTTTTAATAAGACATCAGGGGTCTCATCCGCCATCCAAGATAATGGAGTGCAGAACGCTTTCATCAGAAAGGCAACAGTCTGCTTGTGAAAGGTATACACACTCCTGGTGAAAATGTGTGTAAACCCCCCCCCCCCCCCACTGCAACCAAGGTAAACCTTGGACCACAACAAAAGGGTTAAACTCTGCACACAGTCCCTGACAGCTGTGTAGCAGTATTATGCCAGCAAAGGCTGGTGGTTATTGTCAGCATGACCATGTGACAGCTTTTAATTACCCTTTAATATACTATCCAACTATAGTTGGGGAAAGGTACACTAACATCTAATATACGTGTAGCAAGGTCTCCAGCCTTGTCCAGTCTAATGAGGACCTCGAAGGCAAAGACAGCCAACATCCTTCGATATGTAGTGGGTTGTGAGGCATAGTGGGTGCAAAGGTGGTGAAAGTCATTGGGAGCCAGACACTTCTTGGATGTAAAAAAAGTTTTATTTCTTTTGACAGTCCTTTTTGTATTTTTGGGGGAAAGAGGGTTTTGGCCAGGACACCCTTAAGTAGTTATAGATTCAATTAGCAGACTCTGAGACTTCAATAGAAGGACAGCCGTGCAGGGAAAGGCCCCAGCAAGACACCACTTCTGCACATGCAACATTGCTGTCTCCTAGGGCAACAGTCCTTTAACAGTTCCTAACTCAAACGTAACAGTTCTTTCAGCTCCACTACAATTGCCTCTTGAAGTTTTTTGACACTGAGCTCCCGGTCTCTCACTAGACCCAGTGATTCACTGACTCTGAATCCCTTGAGCGCCTCCAAGGTTTACGGTAGTATCCCTTCAAGCGCCACCCACGATTCCCTGCTGGGTCCCTAGCTTGGCACTTCAGATACTTCTCAAGCTTCACCCCTGCTGACCGGCGAGGTCCCTGGCTTGACTCACTAGGCTGGCCTGCAAGCGTCTCTTCCGCTGGTTGGGTCCCTGACTTGATCGCCGCCTGAAGTTTACCGATTCTCCACTGTACCTGTTCAGTGAGAATATGGTTCCGGTACTTTCTTCAGTTACTCACTGTGGTCCCTGGTAAAAGTGGTTGGTCCCTTTGTAGCGACAACTTCCCTTCTACTTCCGACCACTGACAGGTTCTCCTGCCGACAGAACCGTCACTTTCGGTTGGACAACAAGCCGCAGTCCCAACCCTGCGCTGCCCTCTTGATTCTGGATAGGCCTTCACACAGCCTGGCAGCCAAATGCCCCCAGGATAGGCCCAATTTCCGGCCTAGCAGCCCAGGGCGTACGACACATGTCCACCCAGACAGCCGTCCAGGTGGCCCAGAACCCAAATCACCTGACCTTGCCTGAATATATAGGTTCTCCCAGCAGGCCAAGGGATTCAAGAAAACCCTTGCCCATTGGCTGAGATACCCCATATACCCATAACCTGACCTTGGGTTGGCATTCTCATATCTAGTACCACCAAGTTCCCGGCCACCTAGCAGTAGAAGAGAAAAGTGCAACAAGGCCAAACTTAGGGAGAAAAAAAAAATAGATCTCCATCAATCGACCAAGATGACTACTCTTGGCAAGTAAATTTGTGAGGAGTGCTCTGACTAAACACCAGGGTGCTACATCCGTGTAACTCTGGACAGAGAATGCTGTACTACCGTAAATTTAGAATGCCAAAAGGCATGCAATGTTTAAAGTGACTGTAAACCCTTACATATACCCAGTGAAGTGACTGGCCTCAGATAATACACAGAGATTAAACAAATCCTCCTACGCAAGTTGTACCCGTTTATCTGCAGCCTTCGTCTCTACATCCGTCCAAAGTGCTGAATTTTAAAGCTTGTCTGAGAGTTCAGAAAAAAAGGGGGCCGGAGAGCTGAATTTACACTCTGCAGTGCTTAATGAGGAGAGCTCTGAGAGCTGATTGGAGGTAAGAGACACCACCTCCCCTTCACACAATACACAGTACCAGAGGTGAGGCTGTTAATCAGCTGGAGGTCCCTTACCTGACACCTTTTTTCTCTTGGTGTCAGGAAAACTTGTCAGAAGTGATTCATGCTGATAGAGGAACTAAGCAGCAGATAAAAAAAGTGACAATGGATTGAGACAAGTACACACTATAGAGGGATATGCTTAGGTCATAATTCATGTCGGAGTTTTACAACTACTTTAAAGCTCAGCTCAAGTTTCAAGCCTTTTTAAAGTCTTAGATTGCTGCATATTGTTTTTAACTGAGTATTGCTTTAAAAGGTCCCAAACATTCCCTTTCTCTCATGTGTTTCCTGCCCTCCCACCCCAGTATTCAATGCCAAAATAGATAAATAGGGGGCACACCCCTAACTAAAAGGGTCCTCACACACACACTTGCAGTGCGGAGGAAGAGAGTGGGGTTTAGCAGACCAGGTCTCTTAGCTCACGGAGTGGAGTAGGTCATACTCTGGTGACTTTCGGGCTGCACAGTTATATATAGACACCCTGTACAACTGCTGTAACAAGAAAATGGAGGTTAGACTATGAAAACAGAGGCTGTTAGTATCATTATCCAATTAAAACATCTGTGACTTCACTTGGGCTTTAATATACAGGCATTAAGCAGTTCCGGTACGATGCCTACCTTCAAAGCAGGAAGGCTAAAGCCATTTGTGAGATTGTGGGCCTCCTCCTCAGACACCTGCTCTTCGCTTAAACCCATGCCCAGGTCTTTCAAAGGAACGACGCAGATGTAGTTAGTCACGTTGTCTATCTCAGAATTTAAGGGATAAGTTTGATTACAGTTAAGAAAAATAAGAACTAGTTTGAAAATGCCACACATGCACAGATTGAGGATTATACACAATTATGATTTTCTTAACAGATTGACTGCTTTTAACATAGATAAGCGATTTTATTTCTACAGTGTGTGATGAATAACAAAACAAAAATGTTACGAGAAATTATTTCAAAGGACATCAAGACTAGAGCTTACCAACCTGCATCAGCACATGAGCAACTTCCAGAAACAAGAGCTGGCAGAAGCCCAAAAAGCATGAAAAATTACAAACACTTTTATAACACCAATTCACAAATTCAGTAAATTTGGAAACCCATGCGGGGCGTCATTTGTTTTCTGCGTTTTTCAATCTTCATGTGCCTATTCAGAAAACATAATGTTTATCAAGTATTCGGAAGCATCCCTGAAATTGCCAGAAATGCTTTTTTGGCTCAGATTCAGATTTCAAAATTATAATTTACCTAAAAGATATCGTGTAATGACAATTAGTAAATTAAATATTAACAACATTACTCTTGCAAATTCTGGGAACAACATTGAACAATTTCTGTATACCAGTAAATGTGTTGGCCTTTTTTCTGCAGCAGCTTCTTGGCACTAGTAAGGGCTCTTTCACACGGGCAGATATCGTCATGATCCGCCCCGTGAACATCCGCTTGCTCAGCGGAGATCGCTCCGTTGATCCCCGCCGAGCAGGTGGATGACTTGTCCGTCTCTGCACACTGTGCAGAAACGGACCGGTCGGATCACCGCTTTCCTCTATGGGGGGGGGGAATTGGATGAAAACGGACCGTCTGTCCGTTTTCATCCGATCCGCAGACGGATGGAAAAGCAGGATTTTCCTCCGTCATGCTAAACGGGCCATAGCGGAGACTGATGTCATCGGATGTCCATAGGGATACATGTATGTCCGTTTTTCATCCAAAAACGGATGGATGAAAAACAGACAGACGTACGGAAGGTCCGTGTGAAAGAGCCCTAAATCTAAAGCCAACCTTCCAACTTTTTTACATTTTTGATACATGAGGGAAGGGTTTGTTTTTCTCGCCATCTGTATCTCACTGGGGGTTATTTCCCTTTTATATCTTATCCTGTATACACAGCAGAAGCAAGAAGACAGCTCTCCAAAGAAAAGTCTATTTTGAAATTATTCTTACTTTAAAGTGATATTAAAAAGGCAATTATTGTTTGTTTAAAAAATAACAAACATGATATACTTACCTGCTCTGTGCAAAGGTTTTGCACAGAGCAGCCCTGATCCTCCTCTTCGCGGGTCTCCTTCCGTTGCAACTGGCCCCTCCCTCCCACCGAGGGCCGCCAGAGCAAGCAGATTGCAATGGAGACACCCAAGCAGGCTTGCTCCCGAGCGGCTGCTCTGCTATCCATTCACACACAGAGCTTCGGCTCGGCCCCACCCCTCTCTCTTTTCATTGGCTTACTGGCTAGGATTAACAGCAGTGGAAGCCAATGGCTCCCACTGCTGTCTCAGCCAATGAGAAGGGGGGAGTTGCCAGAGAGCAGAGGCTTTTGTGTACATCGCTGGTTCACGATGGGGCTTAGGTAAGTATTAGGGGGGGCTCCTGCACAGAGAACAGGTTTTTACATTCATGTATAGAAAGCATGAACGTTAAAAACCTTGAGCCTTTAGAACCAATTTAGGTCTCTGCGATAGAGGTCAACAGAACAACAACGAGAGTAAATCTACCCAAAGAGGATGCAGACAGCAATAAAAACTTGACAAGGGTAGTGACCTCTCATCACTGTATCCATAACAAAAAAAACAAGCTTTGGGTTTAGGTACACCAAGTCTATTGGTTTAATACCTCTGTGGTACTGAGGCACTTGTTCATTTGAATACAGGGAACAGCTGACACTTTACATCTACAAATACATGCACACAATATCAACTATAAAATGGGCAGGAGAAACTATGCCAGGTTAAACTTTGAACATGTCAGAACACCTTTTGTTCAAATGTATAAAATATGTCATTATCAAAATGAACATTATAAAAAAAACATGCTATACAAATTTTAACTTTTAAGCTTGTACAAGCAAACTGTTAACAGTATATATAACTTAAAGAATGCAAAAATGAAGATTGCATTAATCCCTTGGCAGCATAACCTGTATGGTTATATGTCTCATATTAATGCATCAAATTGTCACTGTCAGAATGTCTGCAACCCAAGTTTACAACATACTTTATACTGATGGACTCAAAACTAGAATATAAAAACACAGAATTGAATATAAAAGCAAGTAAAGCAACTTGACAGGCAAGATATTTACTAATTTCACATTTAGCTCTCCAATTATACAGTGGAACCTTGGATTACGAGCATAATCCATTCCAGGAGAATGCTTGTAATCCAAAGCACTCACATATCAAAGCGAGTTTCCCCATAGAAGTCAATGGAAACAAAGATAATTTGCTCCGCATTGACTTCTATTACATGCAATACCGCAAGTGGCCAGAGGTGGGGGGCCGCCGGAGAAACTTGGAAATACTCGGAGACAGCTCAAATGAACTTGGAAACTGAGTATTTCCGAATGACGCTGAATGGCTCCGAGGGTCACCGGCGTTCCTGCACCTCTGGCCAAATGTGGTGGCTTGAATTCTGCTTGTTTTGCGAGACAACACTCGCAAACGGAGTCAGGTTTTTTTTTTTAAAGTTACTCGTCTTTCAAAACGCTCGTAAACCGCGTTACTGGTAAACCAAGATCCCACTGTATAATCACATGCAATGTAATACAAATGTGTAGGAGAAAGCATAGATTTTTACTAGGGAAAAAAAAACAATATTTTAGCTTACATATTTTTCTTTGTTCAGTCAAAGTGCTTAACTTATGGCTACCTTTATACTTATAGCACATTCCTCTAATGTACAAAGTTAAAGAGCACTGATGATATCATAATTGGAGTGGTACCAGGGAGCTAGCCATGCATCAGAACATTCGATTTTGATTGAGTTACATGTTTCACCTTGCCTGGTCCATATCAAACTGTTTCGCTGTTATCCCTTCTTCACCAAGATCAGTTTGATCAGATGCTTGCCTAGCCAGTAATGGCTAGTAAACAAACAACTGGAACCAGAAGCGACATAATAAAATGTTGCTTCCAACTTCATTTGTCACAGAGGAGGGGAAGGAATGGATGTTCCTTTTTCTCCTGCAGCTGGCCCAGAGTGTAGCAATACCTGGCTTCCTTGATGGTTCGGGGGAGCCCGGGAGTGACAGAATGGGGGGGGGGGGGGTGTTGAACTGTTGGGATCACTTTTACAGAAAAAGGATCGCTGGCTGTAAAAAAATATGCCAGGATCATGGCTGCAGCTGCACCGCTGAATCTTTTATGTGGCTGTTCCACAAGGTGAAATAAATTAATACATGAATGAGGAATCAGCCATTGAAAAAGGAGACAAACCCTTGTAGAGAGATAGTTTGTGAACTCTAAAATGAGATGTGAATTCAAATAGACTTAATTAATTTTCAAAGAATACCCAATCAGGAGCTCGTAAAAATAACAGCATTTTTACTTACACAAAGTCAGCAGAGATTCACCTCATTTACTAAGCAAAGCAAATGGTATATTTGCCTTTAGTAAATCAACTCTATATTGTCTGGAGTTTTTCTGGTGGCCATTCCTAAAATGCAAATGCCAACTTCCCATGGGACTCTATGGAGAATCCTGGGGAGACGGGGAGGGAAATGTTATTATGGAGAATCCTGGGGAGAAGGGGAGGGAAATGTTATTATGGAGACTCCTGGGGAGAAGGGGAGGGAAATGTTATTATGGAGACTCCTGGGGAGACGGGGAGGGAAATGTTATTATGGAGAATCCTGGGGAGAAGGGGAGGGAAATGTTATTATGGAGACTCCTGGGGAGACGGGGAGGGAAATGTTATTATGGAGAATCCTGGGGAGAAGGGGAGGGAAATGTTATTATGGAGACTCCTGGGGAGAAGGGGAGGGAAATGCTATTATAAAGAATCCTGGGGAGACGGGGAGGGAAATGTTATTATGGAGAATCCTGGGGAGAAGGGGAGGGAAATGTTATTATGGAGAATCCTGGGGAGACGGGGAGGGAAATGTTATTATGGAGAATCCTGGGGAGAAGGGGAGGGAAATGTTATTATGGAGAATCCTGGGGAGAAGGGGAGGGAAATGTTATTATGGAGAATCCTGGGGAGACGGGGAGGGAAATGTTATTATGGAGAATCCTGGGGAGAAGTGGAGGGAAATGTTATTATGGAGAATCCTGGGGAGAAGGGGAGGGAAATGTTATTATGGAGACTCCTGGGGAGAAGGGGAGGGAAATGTTATTATGGAGAATCCTGGGGAGAAGGGGAGGGAAATGTTATTATGGAGACTCCTGGGGAGAAGGGGAGGGAAATGTTATTATGGAGAATCCTGGGGAGAAGGGGAGGGAAATGTTATTATGGAGACTCCTGGGGAGAAGGGGAGGGAAATGTTATTATGGAGAATCCTGGGGAGACGGGGAGGGAAATGTTATTATGGAGAATCCTGGGGAGAAGGGGAGGGAAATGTTATTATGGAGAATCCTGGGGAGAAGGGGAGGGAAATGTTATTATGGAGACTCCTGGGGAGACGGGGAGGGAAATGTTATTATGGAGAATCCTGGGGAGAAGGGGAGGGAAATGTTATTATGGAGACTCCTGGGGAGACGGGGAGGGAAATGTTATTATGGAGAATCCTGGGGAGAAGGGGAGGGAAATGTTATTATGGAGACTCCTGGGGAGAAGGGGAGGGAAATGTTATTATGGAGAATCCTGGGGAGAAGGGGAGGGAAATGTTATTATGGAGAATCCTGGGGAGAAGGGGAGGGAAATGTTATTATGGAGAATCCTGGGGAGAAGGGGAGGGAAATGTTAATTTGGAGAATCCTGGGGAGAAGGGGAGGGAAATGTTATTATGGAGAATCCTGGGGAGAAGGGGAGGGAAATGTTATTATGGAGAATCCTGGGGAGAAGGGGAGGGAAATGTTATTATGGAGAATCCTGGGGAGAAGGGGAGGGAAATGTTATTATGGAGAATCCTGGGGAGAAGGGGAGGGAAATGTTATTATGGAGAATCCTGGGGAGAAGGGGAGGGAAATGTTATTATGGAGAATCCTGGGGAGAAGGGGAGGGAAATGTTATTATGGAGAATCCTGGGGAGAAGGGGAGGGAAAATGTTAATTTGGAGAATCCTGGGGAGAAGGGGAGGGAAATATTATTATGGAGAATCCTGGGGAGAAGGGGAGGGAAATGTTATTATGGAGAATCCTGGGGAGAAGGGGAGGGAAATGTTATTATGGAGAATCCTGGGGAGAAGGGGAGGGAAATGCTATTATAAAGAATCCTGGGGAGAAGGGGAGGGAAATGTTATTCTTTTTTAACCGACTGCTAGAGCTGGTGTTGTACTGTATTCATATAGACTTGGTCTCTTGTGCTATTACTAACAGTAAACTAACTTAAAGTTTAAGATCAATACTTTTTTTCGGTGTGAACATATTAGCAGATATGTTTGCTACGGTGCTCGTGGCATAAGGCGCCGTATTTTGGCATTATTTTCCAATGCATATATATTGTCCTATTGAAACACTTAAGAGCCCATTCACACAGGGGCAGCACGACTTGTCCCGCGACTGTGCTGGGCGATCTGAAGATGACTTCAAAAATGACTTCTGTATTGAAGTCAATGGAAGTCGCCCTGAAGTCATCTTGAAGCAGTACAGGAACCTTTTTCTAAGTCGGAGCGACTTCAGTCGCTCCGATTAGAACGGTTCCATTGTACAGAATGGGACGCGACTTGTCAGGTGGCTGAGTCACCTGACGAGTCGCCCCTTTGTGAATAGGGTCTAAAGTCCACTTTACAAGATATGTTAGCAATCAATCCAATCACTCTAAACATCCATTATTGAAAAAGGATATTTCTTAAGCATGTACAGTGTTGCTAGTCGGGAAATTCGGAAGTTGGTCCTGATGGTCCTGTAGACAGCTTTACGCAACCCAAGGAGATGCTGGCTACTATGTTGTCCAACCTTATCATATGGGCAAGCAGCACTGACCCTGTCAAGCAAACTTGAAAAGTAAAATGTGATACATCTGTACAGATGTCCCAAACCACTTACACCACATATATACTGTTTTATTCACTGTACTAATGGCAAATACATCTAATGTTCTACATTTCTATATAATTTCAATTCAGTTTTACAAAGCTGGACAATTTTACTAGTTTCTCATACAATCAGATATGTAAGAAAAAAAATTGTTCTGCAGTGGATGACTCTTGCTTACTGCTGACAATATTATTAGTTTAAAAATTGGCATACGGTTACCTACATCATATTTTATATTTCATATATACACAGACATTCAAACAACACATGCACAATATAAAAGTGAAACGTATAGTAAATCATACAATGAAATACCAGAAAACTGCTGTGCTTTAGTTAGCATGTGGAAATATATATTTAAATGTTATACTCAACCACTTCCCATCCGGGCCAATTTTGGCACTTCGCTCCTACATGTAAAAATCATCATTTTTTTGGTAAAAAATTACATAGAACCCCCAAAAATAGCCTAGGGAATGAAATGGCGGTCGTTGCAACTTTTTATGTCACATGGTACTTACGCAGCAATTTTTCAAACGCACTTTTTTGGGGAAAAAATAGGATTTTTATAACAGCTTACCTGTAAAATCCTTTTCTTGGAGTACATCACGGGACACAGAGCGACATAGTCATTACTATGTGGGTTATATAGATACCTTCAGGTGCTGGCACTGGCAACTTCCAAAACCGGAAGTACCCTCCCCTATATAAGCCCCTCCCATCCGGGAGTACCTCAGTTTTGTAGCAAAGCAATAAGTGTCCCCAAAAGAGGGGTGGGAGCTCTGTGTCCCGTGATGTACTCCAAGAAAAGGATTTTACAGGTAAGCTGTTATAAAAATCCTATTTTCTTTCTCGTACATCACGGGACACAGAGCGACATAGTCATAACTATGTGGGACGTCCCAAAGCAATGCCAAATGAGGGGGGGGATACACCATGTATAAGCTGGGCGCCATCAGGCATGAGGATCTTTTGTGGCCTGCAACACACTGCGCCCAAAGGCGACATCCTCCTGACTTCTAACATCCACCTGGTAGAACCTAGTAAACGTGTGTACTGAAGACCATGTTGCGGCCTTACAGATCTGAGCCAGGGAGGCCTGGTGATGCACTGCCCATGAAGTTCCAACTGCTCTCGTGGAGTGCGCCCTAACTTTGAACGGAGGCGGTCTCCTTCTCAAGCTATAGGCTTGTATTATGACCTGTCGAATCCACTTGGCTAAAGTAGATTTTGACGCTGCCTGACCCTTTCTGGGGCCTTCCGGCAGAATAAACAAAGTATCCGTTCTGCGAATCTGAGCAGTGGCTTTTAGATAAGCTTTAACTGCTCTTACTACATCCAAAGAATGCAATAACTTTTCCTCTACCGAACTAGGTTTGGGGAAAAAGGAAGGAAGAACCACATCTTGGTTCAAATGAAACCTCGATACCACCTTAGGAAGAAAGGCTGGATGAGGACGTAACACTACTCTGTCCTTATGGATAACCAGATATGGCTCTTTACAGGACATAGCGGCTAATTCCGACACTCTTCTTAACCGAACAAATGGCTACTAGAAAAATCAATTTCCTGGTGAGAAGAACCAAGGAAATGTGCTGTAATGGTTCAAATGGTTGTTTCTGTAGAACCGACAGAACCAGGTTTAAGTCCCATGGACATATGGGAATATTAACCGGAGGGCTAATACGCATCACTCCTTGTATAAAAGCTTTGACTAGTGAATGCGAAGCCAAGGGCCTTTGAAAAAATATTGACAAGGCCGAAATCTGACCCTTGATAGTACTCAAGGCAAGCTTCCTATCTACAGCCCACTGTAGGAAGTCCAGAATCCTACCTATTACGTACTTACGTGGATGCCATTTCTTGGCCTCACACCAGGCGATGTACGCCTTCCAGATTCTATAGTAGATCTGCCTGGATACCGGCTTCCTGGCATTGATCATGGTAGATACCACAGGATTAGAGAGACCTCTCTTTTTTAGAATGTGGGCTTCAATAGCCAGGCCGTCAAACCTAGGGCTGGTCGACACTACTCTGGGTTGGCTGAATGGGCTGATGTCTATGGACTGACGGACGTGTGGAGGTGGAAACATCCTCGGGACTTGGCCTACACCTGCCACTCGGCCTCCCACAGGACGTTCTCCCGCATAGACCTGGTATATGCGGGCAGACCGGTCCTGCAAAGGGTTACAGATGTGAAGATCTTGCCTAGGGGGATCTCGGATCACGCACCATTGCTTCTGGCGCTGGATTTCTCTAGGGGCCATCCTGTTCGCCTGTGGAGACTGTCCAGGTTTTGGATCTCAGACACCTCTGTGGACGACCAGTTCCAAACTGAATTGACCGGTTATTGGGCAGACAATGAGGGCACGGCGGGGACCGGGATAGTATGGGATGCCTTTAAAGCCTCCACGAGAGGACACTACCAGACCATTATTGCCAGAGTTCGTAGGGAACGCAGCGCAGACTTAGTGAGGGCGGAAAGGGAGGCTGCCAGTGCAGAGGAGACCTTTATTAGGACCCGTGACCCCCAACACTATGCCCACCTGCAGCTCCTGACGGGGGAGGTCCTTGGTATCCGTACCTCACTTACCTAAAAAAAGCTACTTGCTCAGTCCCATAGGATTTTTGAACAGGGGGAGAGGTCGGGTAGGATGCTGGCTTGGCTTTCCAGGGAGCAGGAGGGGGGGGGTTAGTGTCTCCCATATTACGGGCCCCGCGGGGGAGCTGGTAAGCTCTCCGGGGGGTATTAATCAGTGCTTTGCTGACTTCTACCGTGCACTCTATGAGTCAAGGGTGGATTATGGTGATGAGGACCTGGTGAAGTATTTGGGAGACATTGACATTCCGGTCCTTACGGCGACCTACCGTGAGCGACTTGACGCCCCTGTCACGGTGCAGGAGATCCAGCGGGCCCTTAAATCTATGCAATCTGGCAAGACGCCCGGGCCTGATGGAATTCCTGTAGAGTTCTACAAACACTATGCAGACGAACTAGTGCCCAGACTACATTCCCTATTCGCGGTGTCCGCGCAGCAGGGAGAGCTCCCTGTTTCCATGGGTGAGGCGGTCATAGTGGTGATCCCGAAGCCGGGGAAGGACCCTTCCCTCTGTTCCTCGTATCGCCCTATCTCGTTGCTGAACGTTGATGCGAAGATCCTGGCCAAGATCTTGGCAACAAGACTGAACTCTGTCATTACTGCCCTGGTACACTCGGATCAAACAGGCTTTATGCCGGGTAGGGGAACGGATATTAACATTAGACGCCTCCTCACCCACATTGATGGGGCTGGTGAGGGGTCGACGGGAGTGGTGGCCTCACTTGACGCAGAGAAGGCCTTCGACTCTGTAGAGTGGGGCTACCTCTGGGGGGTGCTCGACAGCTTCGGGTTTGGGCCAGGCTTCCTGAAATGGGTACGCATGTTATATAGCTCCCCATCTGCTAGAATTCGGACCAACGGCTGTCTATCAGACGTCTTCCCCTTGGGTCGCGGCACGAGACAGGGGTGCCCCCTCTCCCCGGGTTTATTTGCCCTTGCTATGGAACCACTGGCCATCCTGTTGAGAGCTGAGACGAGGGTCCGGGGATTGAAAATAGGTCCAATTGAAGAAAAGCTGTCTCTGTATGCGGATGATGCCCTGCTATACCTGGCGGACGCCTCTTCATCCCTGCAGGTGGCTTTAGATCTGATTGATCAATTTGGGGGCTACTCCGGTATTCGCATCAACTGGGACAAATCGGTCTTATTTCCCCTATGTCCCTCGGCCCCGCGTCCCACGACACGAACGCGGCTCAGATGGGTGGACGAGTTTACATACCTGGGCATCAAGGTTGGCAGTAAGATTGGTGACTACGTTGGCAAAAACATACAACCACTCATGACCCAACTAGTGGCCAAGTGCGCGGTGTGGCGCTCCCTCCCTCTGACGCCAGTGGGTAGAGTCAACCTTTTGAAGATGGTCTTTCTCCCGAAATTCCTATACTTCTTTCGCAATACCCCCTCGTATATCCCTAGGTCTTTCTTCCGGAGGTTGGACAGCCTGCTGATCTCTTTTGTCTGGGCTGGGAGACCCCCACGGGTGGCGAGGAAGACCTTATATTTGTCTTTGTCCGGAGGTGGACTGGCGCTCCCTAATTTTTTGCTTTACTACTGGGCAGCTGTCCTGGTTACGGTGAGATGGTGGTTCTCCCAGCCTAGACAAAATCCGGCGGTCACACTTGAGGCGGCTATTGTGGGCTCTTATGCGGCCTTGAGCAATCTACCGTTTCGTGGCCTCAGGGCCAGCCCCTGTATGACGACCCTCATGCGGACCACAGTTAAGGTCTGGCAGGAGGCTCGACTAATGTACCGGCGACCCAACTTGGTATCCCCGCATATGCCCTTGTGGGCTAACCCTGTGCTGCCTCACATGAATAGTATCCCAGATCCATCCCTGTGGGCGAAAAAGGGAATCGTTACTCTGAAACATATAGTGAAAGCGGGTACGATTATGCCTTTCCAGGAACTCAGGCAGGCGTATCTCCTGCCGGTCTCTTTCCAATTTAGGTACTGGCAGCTGAGACATGCTTTTGAGGCCCAATTCCCAGAGCCTATAACCCTGGAGTCAGACTCTATTGAGCGACTCTTATCCTCCGCCCTCATGGACCGCCCCCTCTCGTCCCTCTACCTGTACCTCACTGTACAGTTTGATGCCAAGCTTACTAAGCCGTGGGAGGAATGGAGGGCTGATATTCCCTCACTGGACGAGGAGGAGTGGAGGGATTGCCTCGCATCTTATATCCCTGTTATGATAGCTGCAAAGGATAGGTTTATACAATTTAAATTTCTCCACAGAGCCTACTACACCCCGCAGAGGCTGGCACGTATTTACCCGCAGCGAGATCCTAATTGTCAGAGATGCAGGCAGGAGATAGGTACGTTTTGGCACATGGTCTGGTCGTGTCCGAAACTCCAGCCCTATTGGGTGGATGTGGCTTCCAGACTGACGGACGTGACTGGCTTAAACGTGCCGACTGACCCCAAGATCCTACTGCTGAATCATATGGAGGACGTGGAAGGGGATAGATATTGTAAACTCTGCCTGACCTTCTCACTATTTTATGCTAGGAGGGAAATCCCGCTCAAGTGGAAATCCGAGGACCCCCCCCACATGCGCCGCCTGGCAGCGCTCAGTCGACTCAGTACTTTCTCTATATAAATTGACTTATGAGAGTAGACAGTGCCCCGCGAAGTTCGACAAAATTTGGTCTTCATGGCAGACCACTCGCTCTGACTTGGAACTCCCCCCTGGGTGTAACTGACTGGGCTGTTGTTGGGGATGGCTACCCCCCCCCTGCCCCTCTTGGTCCCTGGACTTTACTGCTACTCAGGGTTGTTGTGTGGCCGGGGAGGGGTGAACTAGAGTCGTTTTAGGCACGACCGGGTTTGGGCCAATGTTTGTTGATTATTTGCATTTAGCAATGAATGAGAGGGGTGTGTTCCCCCGGATGTGACGCATTATCCTGTTTGTTTGCTCTGCACTGGAGGATGTGCTATTTACTGGTTGTATTGTAATGCTGATTTGTCTAATAAAAACTCTCTGTTAAAAAAAAAAAAAAACCTAGGGCTGGTAAGGAAGGGTGGTATATCGGTCCTTGCGAAAGCAGGTCCGGACGATGTGGGAGAGTCCAAGGACTCCCCACAGACAATTTTACAATCTCTGCGTACCATGCTCTTCGGGGCCACGCTGGAGCCACCAGAATCACTGGTTTCTTTTCTACCCTGATTCTGCGGAGTAATCGAGGTAACAATTGTGGTGGTGGGAATGCATATATCAGCCTGAACTGATCCCAAGGGAACACTAGGGCATCCGAGCCGCAAGCTAGGGGATCCCTTGTCCGAGAGACAAACCTGTCCACCTTTGCGTTGAATCTGGATGCTAGCAGATCTACATCCGGTGTTCCCCACCGCTAACATATTGTCCGGAAAACCTCGGGGTGAAGGGACCATTCCCCTGGGCATAGTTGTTGGCGACTTAGAAAGTCCGCCTTCCAATTCTCCACTCCTGGAATGAATACCGCGGATATGGCTGGGACATATCTTTCTGCCCATCTCAGGATGTAATTTACTTCCCTCTGGGCTGCACGACTCCTGGTGCCACCCTGATGATTGATATATGCCACTACCGTGGCATTGTCTGATTGAATTCTGACAGGGGACCCTTGGAGATTGGATGTCCATGCTACTAGGGTATACCGGGCTGCTCGTATCTCTAAGAGATTGATGGGCAGGGCCTTTTCTGCATCTGACCATCTGCCCTGGAGAGACCATTGCTCCAGTACTGCTCCCCAGCCTATAAGGCTGGCATCTGTAGTGACCACATTCCAAGAAATCGGACTGAAGGATTTTCCTTTTTCCAGATTCTGGGGAACCAACCACCAACGGAGGCTCTTGCGAACGGAAGGGGACAAGGACATTGGTAAGTCTAGGGCCTGGACTTTTTTGTTCCAGGCTGACAGTATGGCCCTTTGCAAATTCCTTGAATGGAATTGACCGTAGGGTACTGCTTCGAAAGATGCCACCATTTTTCCCAGCAGCCTCATGCACAGGCGTATGGACGGCTGTCTTTTTGTATCCACTAGGTGGATCAAATCTCTCAAAGACGACCCCTTTTCTTGCGGCAAGAAAATTTTTCTCTGGTCTGAATACAGCCTTAGCCTCAAGTATTCCAGACTTTTGACTGGTTTTAGGGCTGACTTGTCTCGGTTGATAATCCAACCGTGAGATTCCAGATACTTGATTGTCTTGTGAACGACCACTTCTAGTTTTTCCACTGAGTGGTCTATCAGCAACAAGTCGTCTAGATATGCCATTATCGTTACACCTTGTGTTCTTAGATTGGCCAATAATGGGGCCAGAATTTTTGTAAACACTCGTGGTGCTGTGGCCAGACCGAAGGGTAAGGCTCTGAACTGAAAATGGCGCCCTTCTACTGCAAAGCGTAGAAGTTTTTGGTGGACTGGAAAGATGGGAATGTGCAAATAAGCATCTTTGATGTCGATCGAGGCTAACCATTCCTCCCCTTGTAGGGCAGTGGCCACCGATCTGATCGACTCCATCCGGAAAGTCCTGATATGTAGGAATTTGTTTAGCCCTTTTAGATTTAATATGGGCCTCACGTCCCCGTTTCCGCTGGAAATTTTCTGGATATATTTGTCCAGGTCTTCTCCGAATAAGCGTTCACCATGAAATGGGAAGCTAACCAGCAATTTTTTACAGGGAGCTTCAGCAGACCAGTTTTTGAGCCATAGAAGCCTGCGCATATGTACTACAGACAGCGTAAGACGGGAGGCCTGATGGATTGAATCCTTTATGGCGTCAACCGCAAAGCATAAGGCTCTAGGTAGATCAGCTAAGGCAAGAGCCTGCTGATCTGGCAAGTCCCTTAAGACCTGTTTCAACTGATCCTTCACTGCTTGGCAGACCCCAATAGCTGCCACTGCTGGTTGTGTCACCAAGCCTGCTGTAGAGAAAGCAGCTTTTAATAAGGACTCCAATTTCTTATCTATTGGGTCCTTGAACATTTGGACATTATCTACTGGACATCTCAGTGATTTATTCACACAAGAGATGGCTGCGTCCACTGTAGGGACCCTCCATTTTTTGATGAACTTCTCCTCCATGGGATAGACCACCGGAAATCTCTTGGGGGGAGTAAATATTTTATCAGGATGTTCCCAATCCTGGTAAATGAGCCCTTCCAGTAAAGGGTGAAGTGGAAAGGAACAAACAGTCTGGGGAGCTTTTAGCGACCCCAACGAGGAGACAGTCGTGGTTGATGGCTCCGCAAGGTGCATTTTAAATGCTGATCGGACCATGTTAGTCAGGGACTGAACCCATAATCTTTCAGCTTGAGATGCTGAGAAAGGTTCCTCCACTGTTGATTCCTCTATAACAGAATCAACCTCATCCTGATCCCCTTCAGGCAGGTCGATCCCTGTATGGGACTGTTGCTCCGCTAACAGGTACTCTGAAGGAGGAGACGGAGATCGGGCGCGCTTTCCCTGTGACAGGGAGGCAGCGATCAATGTTGTCAATCTCTCTTCCAATCCTCCCAGAGCTGAGGAAAAAACCTCCTCTGTTACATACACAGGAGCAGGTGAACTGAGGACAGCCACAGTACCAGGTACTCTTGCGGGGTCTCTACGGTCACTAACCTCTGAATTTTCAGGGGAGACTGGTGCAGCAGAAGCATGCCCAAGATCCTCAGAGCCCGATGGAGACCCCGTTCGCTTCCTGGAAGTTTTAGTTCCGGAGCCTCTGGACGGCATATTCCTAAGCCCAAAGCTGAGGTATTCCAGCCGTAATACACCACTTTTACTGATAATAGTCTAGCACAATAGCTGCTATATAACAGTTGGTGTCTACTAAAGTGCCTTTCTAGGGGATGCCTGCATCAACCGCCTCTGTGTGCCTTATTTTACTGTTGCTAGCTCTGTCTGTGCACTTCAATAGCCAGCTGACACCTGTGATTGTGCCTTTAAACACGCTGGACGCCCGCACATGCGCAGAAGCGCCGCGCACCGAGCGTCATCCACCAGCTCCGCCCCTTTTTCCAGGTCGCCTCTATATATAGAGGCGCGTGCCCGCGCTCGCGCGCGGGCACGTGCGCCTTCGGCGCTTTTTTTAAAATTAGGGAACTAGATGGGAGCCAGGGTCCCTGTTTGCCGCAGGGCCTGGGGATGGATGAGCGCAGCAACAGGGCAGAGGAAACAGCTTCCCAGCAGAGAACTTACCAACTGTCTGGATTTGACTTTGGAAGAAAAAAATCCACATTACAAGAAAAAGAACCACAGCGGCCTCTAGTGATTAACACAGGTACCGCGGTCTTACCATTTTTTTTTTTTCTTGCCTACTATTAACATTTTTTACATTTTCTTAGTAGTAACAGGCATGCACAGAATATTAGCGGGAATACCTTAGGTAACAGGCAGAAAGACAAATTAGGCTTGGGGGTCCCCCAATAGAACCAAGTTCCTGAGGGCCCCCACTTACCTTTTCCTCGCCGCAGGACTCTGTTTGGTCCACAGAAGCCCAAACTTCACCTATCACGGCAGGCATTGTAATTAAACCTTCAGGGACCGGGTTCCCAAGGATTCCACTCCCCTGGACCTGTATAGCACCCTGCACAGAAAACATCTTGGTCGTGGGTATGACCAGAGCTCTGGATCCCAGGGTCCAGCCCTCCTAAGAGAGGCATTACAGGCAAAACCTTGCTCTTCTCTTGCAAGGCCCGGGTACCGACCGTTTAGCTATGAAGCTTTTTTGGTCGGATCCGGAACAGCTTACTGAGGCCCATAAAAGAACCTGTACGCAAGCCCAGTGAAAACACATGTTACTCTTTGGCCAACACCTTAGACACTGGCAAAAAACTGAGGTACTCCCGGATGGGAGGGGCTTATATAGGGGAGGGTACTTCCGGTTTTGGAAGTTGCCAGTGCCAGCACCTGAAGGTATCTATATAACCCACATAGTTATGACTATGTCGCTCTGTGTCCCGTGATGTACGAGAAAGAAAAAACGTTTCATGAATAAAGACAAAAAAAACCCCACTAAAGTTAGCCCAAAATGTGAAAGATGTTACGCCGAGTAAATAGATACCCAACGCGTCATGCTTGAAAATTCTTGAAAATTACGCTCACTCGTGGAATGGCGCTAAACTTTGGTACTCAAAAGTCTCCATAGGCAACACTTTAATTGGTTTTACAGGTTAACTGTTTAGAGTTACAGAGGAAGTCTTGGTATAGAATTATTGCTCTCACTCTAATGCTCAGGGCGATACCTCCAGTGGCGTCTCCAGCTTTCATATTTAGGGGGGGCACATGGGGGGACAGGGACAAAAGTAGGGGGGCCAACTATAAAATGCAAATATATATATATCCTGGGGCCCTTTACTACGATCCCACAACGGGCCCTTTCACATGTTCTGCAGTGAGCTCCCTTCCTACTATACTGGGGCCCCACCAGGGTGGCAGAAAACAAGAGATATATGTCACCAGCACACCAAGAAAATATAAGGGTCCAAAGCAGTGGGAGAACTATCAGGGTTGCAAAGGTTGTCTTGCCACCGGGCCCTGGTGTTCTGCCACTGTGGGGTTCCCCAGCTGTCCTGTCCCTGTTATTGACAGCGCTGGTCTGGCATCTGTCTCCTTGGCACCGGCGGCAGTCTATTAGGACTTTGTGCTGGTGACATTATGGGTGCATGTAGGGGAAGGCTGGCACTATTGGTTATAGAGACCCGAGCCCCCAGCTGGTCACCTAGCAGCAGTAATGCTGTATAACCTTCTCTGTTGACATGTTGATCGGGATGTGATCCTAGTGATTCTCCCAGTCAGATCTAATAAACACAGTATTTATTAGCATCAAGAGTACAACCACATATATATAATCAACCGTATGCTCAGCAGCCATGTGGGCTCTATGCCTGTAAAGTGTGGGCTTTGATCAATAAAATCACTGCTATTTAACACTAGGATTTGACTAGGAGCATCACCTGGATTGCATCATGATCAGCATGTCAGAGAAGGCTCCACTGCTGCTAAGCAACCTGCTAGGAGCTCAACTGTCTACAACCAATAGAGATGGGCTTGGGTGTGTTTGAAATCCCACATGCCCAATCCCGCCAGGAAGCCGACACTCCACAGTGCTAATCACAGCCAGTGAGACATTTCCTGATCTGTGCAGCTGCGGACCGGGAAATGTCTCACTGCCTGTGATTAGCACTGTGCAGTGTGGGCTTCCTGGCAGGCTCTGGCATGTGGAATTTTGAACATGCCCAGCCCATCTCTAACAACAAATTGTGCTGGCCCTCCTGTACATCAGCCCCATAAAGTAACCAGCACTGGGTTCCAATGTGCTGCCGCCGCTACCATGGAGGCAGAGACCAGCGCTGTGAATAGCCGGGACAGGACAGCAACTCTGGTTGTTCCAGCACTGGTCCACACTGGGAGGATTCCCCCATCCACCTATAATGTGTAGATGGGGGAATTGGATCATTTCCTTTTTTTTTTCCATTCAACCTAATAGTTGAATGAAAAAAAGTGATCAATGTATGGGCTGCCTAAGAGCTAAGACCATCCATAGACGGTTTAAATCTCAGCTGGTTCAGCAGGAACTGGCTGAGATTTGATCCATTAATGAGCAGATTCTCTTATGATTATCACTAAATGGTTGCTATAGTCACTAGTGATAATCACTGTTTGTCGGGAGAATACAATTGCTGGGCAGGAGGGATATTACCCTGTCAGCACTGTCTGTGTTGATGGGGGAATCATGCAAGTTTCTTTCCTGCAATCTGTGGATGCAGGAAAGAAATTTGCACCATCTATTACCTGCCTAACTGAAAGTGAAAGTAAATTGTGAATGTCTTGAAAGAACAGGAGAGGGGGAGGGAGACAGATGGGGGAGAGAAGGGATGGAGATAATGCAGTTCAGTGATTACAGTGTACTGCAGTCTGCAGTGCACACACTTACCCATGGTCCAGGCTAGAATCTCAGGCATCATTCACACACAGCCAGGAATGCTGCTGATTTTCATATTTCCCGCCCACACATCCCCTCTCTTCAGATACAGCACGTCGGGATAGTGTGGGCGGGACTGGAAGGAGGAGGAGGAGCTGTATTCCTCCCTGCTCGTATGTGAGGGGGGGGTGGCTGGACTCGCTGGGCTGTGAAAGAGTGTCATAGACTGACACTCGGCTCAGCTTGCAGTCACCACTCTCGGAATTTACAGACTGGTTCTCCTGTCCTAAGGATGGGAGAAATCAGTCTGTTTTTTCAGTAACTGAGATGAAGGCTTGGGCCCCCCTCCCCCCCTCCCACAGTGCTCATGGAGTCCTTCCTGCAACTCGCTCTTCTCCGTGCCAATGAGGATGCAGGGAAAGGAGCAGATCGAGCGGCTGTGGTTGTGTGAGCGCTCGCATTATGCAGTGTCAGCGAGCAGAGGGAGGGGGAGGAATCCCCCGCAGGAGCTGACTGGGGACGCTCTCCCTCTCAGGAGAGACTATGTTACCCCAGCAGCAGCCCGAGGGGGGCACATGGTGGGGCACAGCATAATGTTGGGGGGGCCAGGGCCCCCTCTGGTCCCCCCCCTAGGGACGCCATTGGATACCTCACATGTGTGAATTGAATGCCATTTACTTGTGTGGGCGCTGTGTGCTAACTCGCAGGGATGGGGGCTGTTTATTTTATTTTCATTTTTTGATTTTGACACTTTTCCTGTGCAAAACATTTTTTTGATCACTTTTATTCCTATTACAATAAATGTAAACATCCCTTGTAATAGGAATAGTGCGTGAAAGGTCCTCTTTATGGAGAGATGTGGGGTCAATAAGACCCCACATCCCTCCTCCAGGCTGGAAAGACCGAGCTAAAAAAAAAGAAAAAAAAAAAAAAAAACAGGACGATCTTGTCTTTACAGCCAAGTACATGGCAGTATTTACAACTGCCAGGCCCGGCCGTGATGTCATAACGTCACGCCCGGACCTCCGAGAGTCAGAGATAACCGGGCACCATCTGTTCCCTGGAAATCTCTATGTTCAACTTCCACCGGCCGTGGATTCCTTCTCCGGCTCACCGATTGCACAGGCAAGTCGGGATAAGCACCAGAGGGTGCCTGTAAGAACAATCAAGCAGATGAACTTTTCTGACACCTGCCAAGAGGTCATTTCTTCTGCGGCTGTAACGCCATTTATTTTGATTGCTCCCTCCAATGTCTGAAGTTATGCAGTCATGCATTAAAAACCCTTAAGAGCCATTAGCAGTCTATGACCTTGATGAAATAATACAGTAAACAACTATGTCGTTTCAGTTGGCAATAGATATAATCCAAGCACGTAACAGTATGCGGACGTGTATAAACACAGAGTCGTAATAATTAGAATGCCAGAATTCAAAGCAAGGAAGATCAATATCTAATTAAAGGATCACAAATGACACTGGGTGGCCCAATTAGAGCATGCAAAAACAAAAAAGAGGAAATGTCAAGAATGCCATATTAAAAAAAAAAATTTGGGGGAAAAACTGGTGCTCGCGGTTATCTACCTGTATATGTGCAAAACGTAACAGATTATACAAAATCACACAGAGAACAAGCATCTGTACAATTTTCAGGGATTCTCGCATATATACAGGAGATTAATACATGTAGACTGACAAAGATCAGTTCCTTCAGGTCTAATAATTTACTGTTCCCTATTACACATCCTTATCATAATCCTGCAATCTGTGTTGCTTTTGTACTCATTGTTAGAAGTCTGCCACTTCCTATTTTTGCAGTACCAATATTCACTGGCTTATTGGAGTACATTGAGAAAGTACTATATTCTTCCAATTCACACAGCTAGGGTGATCAAAGAACCAACTGCTTTATATGAAATATTTAGCTCCTTATTTTGTGGGGGAAAAAGCCATAAGATTAAACATTTTGCACCAAGTTTATTGAATCCTTTACAGCTTGTTACTAATCCAATAAAGTGCAAGAAATTTCCCAATAAAAGAAAATGCAGTATGGTCCAAGCACTAAGCCCTGTTTTTAGCACGGTGTTTGAAAGCTATAAAACATGTTAAAAGAGTAAGTAAAGTAATATGGAAACAAGCTGCATACTTTCACTTTACTGCAAGCTTCATAAACACCAAAGCGTTTCATTGGATGAAACTAGCCATGCAGATACAATACCAAATGTCCATTATATGAGTGAATATTTAGATAACGCATACTGTAAATGTTCACGTCTGAAATCATGAACTTGTACTTTGTGTGCATACCGAACAATCAATAATATTGAGCTGGGAAAGAAGGTCTTAACTTAAAGTGGAAGTACTGTAAACCCTTCCATCGTTTTCAGCCAAGGAAGCTGCCATCTTTGCCTCTGTTTAATCTGCAATTGCGATGATGCTGCACATGTGATCAGTTATGACACCAGTCATTGGATGGTTTGACAGTTTGATTGAGAGCACAACCAATGGGAGTGTTACATTTCCGGCACGTGCTGGAAATGAAACGGTTTTATGGATGGGTTTACTTCCGCTTTAAAACTGAACTCCAGGCAGATATAAAAACACTCAAGTTAATGCAGCATTGTATTCATGAATACTGCATTAAAGTCAAGCAATCTAAAAATCTGAACTTGGAATCGGCAATCCATTTACAGCAGAGCTCAGGGAGAAGCAGCATCGTAGCCAAGCAGTTGTGACACACACACACACACACACACACACACACACACACACACACACATTCAATCTAGATTTAAATAATGCCAACAGATAAAGGTGATACACTTGAACACACAACACATAAAATTGACATTGTGTATTAATTTATATGACCTACATTAATAAAAATGAAAAATCTGTCATATAGAAAAAGTTGGTACACCTCTACATTTACTACCACTTCATTAACTTGAAATAAGAATTGGGTGTTCCAGATTAGGTGCCAATGATTAGAACCTCCTAGGGAGTATGTATTTTATCTAAACCTGAGACATCTACAATCTGGTGTTCTCTTTGCTATTGCCATGTGTGGTGTCATCAAGCCAAGTTCACTAAAGCTCCCTAAAGCCTAGTACACACATGAATGTTGGGTGACATCGGGCGGTTTCTATTGAACCAGGCGATGTCGCCTGACATTCGGCCTGTGTGTACGGCGGCTAATCCGTCAGAAGCTGGCTGTTCGGGGGTCGTGACCAAAAACAGTCTAATGACCGGCCCCCAATCAGCACTCTCAGCCAATGGCTGACAGCACTGTCCGGAGTGTTCTGGCAAGGTGGGGGGGGGGATCGTTGCACTAAAATCGGAATGTTAGTACAGAGGCTTTGACCTGAGCTGTCAGATTGTTTTCGTTTAACCAAAAACTAGTAGTGTTTACAAGGCTTTAGGCCCTCAAATAAAATTGGAGTTGACTATGAGTTGGCAAGGGATTTAAAAAGATTGCCGAATGATTTAAAAATAATTGTTCCACTGTAAAGAAAACAAAAATCGAAATTTGACATAAATTTTTACAGATTGTAGGCACTTAATTTTCAGATTGTAAGCTCCAACGAGCAGGACCATTTGATTCTTCCTGTATTGAATTGGATTGTAACTGTACTGTCTGCCCTCACGTTGTAAAGCGCTGGGCAGACTGATTTTTTTTTTGTTAATATGTATTATAGCAGAAAGTAAAGAAAATATATATAATTTTTTTTTTTTTTTAATTGTCTGTCTTTTTTTGTTTATAGCGCAAAAAAATAACCCCACAGGAGGTGATTTAATACCATCAAAAGAAAGCTCTATTTGTGAGGAAAAAAGAACATAAATTTTACTTGGGTACAGCGTCGCACAATCGTGCAATTGTCAGTTAACCACTTCAATACTGGGCACTTTCGCCCCCTTCCTTCCCAGGACAATTTTCAGCTTTCATCGCTCTCGCACTTTCAATGACAATTGCGCGGTAATACAACACTGTACCCAAATGAAATTGTTATTTTGTTCACACTAATAGAGCTTTCTTTTGGTGGTATTTATTTGCGACTGTTTTTTTTTTTTTTTTGCGACATAAGCGAAAAAAAGAGCGGAAATAAAAAAATAAAAATAAAAAATAGGATTTTTATAACAGTTTACCTGTAAAATCCTTTTCTTGGAGTACATCACGGGACACAGAGCGGCATAGTCATTACTATGTGGGTTATATAGATACCTTCAGGTGCTGGCACTGGCAACTTCCAAAACCGGAAGTACCCTCCCCTATATAAGCCCCTCCCATCCGGGAGCACCTCAGTTTTGTAGCAAAGCAATAAGTGTCCCCAAAGAGGGGTGGGAGCTCTGTGTCCCGTGATGTACTCCAAGAAAAGGATTTTACAGGTAAGCTGTTATAAAAATCCTATTTTCTTTCTCGTACATCACGGGACACAGAGCGGCATAGTCATTACTATGTGGGATGTCCTAAAGCAATGCCCAATGAGGGGGGGGGTACACCATACATAAGCTGAGCGCTAGCAGACATAAGGATCTTTTGCGGCCTGCAACACATTGCGCCCAAAGGCGACATCCTCCTGACTTCTAACGTCCACCTGGTAGAACCTAGTAAACGTGTGTACTGAAGACCATGTTGCGGCCTTACAGACTTGAGCCAGGGAGGCTTGGTGATGCACTGCCCATGAAGTTCCAACTGCTCTCGTGGAGTGCGCCCTAACTTTGAACGGAGGCGGTCTCCTTCTCAAGCCATAGGCTTGCATTATGACCTGTCGAATCCACTTGGCTAAAGTAGATTTTGACGCTGCCTGACCCCTTCTGGAGCCTTCCGGCAGAATAAACAAAGTATCCGTTCTGCGAATCTGAGCAGTGGCTTTTAGATAAGCTTTAACTGCTCTTACTACATCCAAAGAATGTAATAACTTTTCCTCTACCGAACTAGGCTTGGGGAAAAAGGAAGGAAGAACCACATCTTGGTTCAAATGAAGACCCAATGTTAAGATGCCTGGCCCGGTGGTTCTGGTTGAGACAATTTGTTCCCCTCGCTGCAATGCCACCTTCCCCCTTTTTTTTTTTTTTTCTATGACCACTAGATGGCGAATATCGGGGTTTGAGCTTTATACTTAGGCCTCATGCCCACGGGCGTTTTTTCAGCCGCGTTTTTGAGCGTTTTTTACAGCTTAAAAACGCCTGTCCATGTTAGTCTATAGCTTCATGCCCACCTAGGCGTTTTTGAGCTGTAAAGAGCATAGGCGTTTGTAAGCTGTAAAAAAAACCCAGGGCCAGTGCGTTCCTCAGCGTCAGAATTTGGCAGGAAAAAACGCGAGCGTCAAAAAACGCGCAAAAACGCGCACTAACGCGCAAAAAACGCGCACTAACGCGCGGTCGCGTTTTTACCTCCGACGTTTTTTTTTTTTTTGTTTTTTTTTTTCAAAAAAAAAAAAATATTTACAATAACATGGACAGGCGTTTTTAAGCTGCAAAAAACGCAGCTGTAAAAACGCCAGTGGGCATGAGGCCTAAATGTTATACTAACTGTAATTGCCCTATAATGATCTGTGAGTCTATATGATAATATAGATCTTCCTTGCTCCATGGCTGATTGCTTTATTGCCCTAAGTGTCGCATGGTGTGGGCTTGCTCTCCCCTTGAGTGTGTTGGTTAGAGGAAGGAATTGATTGTATCGCTTGACGATGTGCGGGCTTGATTTAGCCGGGACTGTTTTCAGTATTAAGGCCGCCGCCCTGAGCTCTGCCCCTTCCACCGCTGCGAGATGAGTGTGTGGGTACCTATGCGCATGCGCGGTTGCCACGCCAACCTCCCATGTACACTTCCTGTTTCTCGCATATTGCTAGATAACAGGGGCACGTCACGGTTTCGGCCCCGCCCACTATCTAGCTCACTGCGGGCATTTCGACGCCTAGCTATGACGCCAGCCTATCAGGGGCACTGTGCGGACGGCGCGCTTTTCCGGATGGGGTTGTCCTGGCGCGATTTGGTCCTATTTAAACACAGGACCTATTATCGCCCAGGGTGCAGATAATCCCTGACTACCGAGGGCTGCTACCTACCAAACGGAGGCACTCCCACCAACATCTATTACAAGGTAACTGGTTTTTTCTGTTATTATGGGCCAGTGTCTCTTACCCTGCTGGTTGGTTATGGGGGTGACACTTGAGCAGCCCAGCAATTGGTTACTCTCTATTAGATTTCCGCATACCCACACATCTCACTAATGCCATTCAATTTTGTGTCTCCCCTTCCTTCCTTGTTCCCTTTCCTCCCCTCCCGTTTTTTAGTCCAGACTGGGCAACTCTGCAAGCTAGGACAATATCGAATTCCTGCTAGCATAATTGAAACTACCAGTACCCATATCCGTGTATCAATTTTTCATTTTTTTCTCCATAATTGGGGTTTAAACACGGATATTGGGCTCTACATCGTAGCTATATATTATGCTACTCAGGTAAGCAGAGGTAAGCCTGTATGCACCGAACTGAATCGGTCAGCTCTTAGTATGCTGACAATGCTTCTAAATTATATACATGTTGTGTAATTGGATGTAATCATATGATTGATCCACATGTGTTTGTTCATGCCTAGTTTTTTCAAGATACCCAGAGGCATTATTCTACTACTACTATTGCCATCCTGACCATCTATAAACCTCCGTTTTTACTTGAAAAACCTTTTAACCCAGGTAAGTTATGATAAACGATTCATCCACCTAATGGACTCTTTTTCAATCTGTGAGGGTTTTCTTAACTCTCTGTACTGCTTCTGGTCTTGTCTTGTTTTGTTTTATTTTATTTTGTTTCTAATAGTGGTATTGTTGTTGGGGGATCACGTGTTTCTGAAGCACCTGGCCAGACATACAGGTTCTCTTGTTTTGCAATCTATCTATATGTTCTTATGTTATGTATTTATATTTTTAGACATTCAAAAAACTCCTGAAGAAGCGACTTGTGTCGCGCAACATGTCGGGTTTAGGAATGAATTTCTGACGACACACCACCAATCAATGCCACCAGCCAATACTGGTATCCAATATACTGAAAGAATTGACCTTGATGTCATTCTACCCAGTATAAATTCTAATTTCTCATTGAATTTTGGCTATTGGGTGATGTGTATAAGTGTGTCAACATTAGGTTGATGAATAGTTCTATATAATATTCATTTTATTTGTATGTTTTGTTATCCTTTCTTTTGTTAATTTTTAATAAAACTTGAGTAATTTTATATCAGTTTGTCGTGCCCATAAAGTCCATCTTTTTATCCTATTTTTATTTAACCTACAATTTCGGGACGTGGCAATTTTCTATTACATTGTATCCCCAGTACCACTCTGGGTGGATATGATTTTCATTTTTCCATTGGTTCAAATGAAACCTCGATACCACCTTAGGAAGAAAGGCTGGATGAGGACGTAACACTACTCTGTCCTTATGGATAACCAGATATGGCTCCCTACAGGACATAGCGGCTAATTCCGACACTCTTTTAGCCGAACAAATGGCTACTAGAAAAATCATCTTCCTGGTGAGAAGAACCAGGGAAATATGCTGTAATGGTTCAAATGGTTGTTTCTGTAGAACCGACAGAACCAGGTTTAAGTCCCATGGACATATGGGAATATTAACCGGAGGGCTAATACGCATCACTCCTTGTATAAAGGCTTTGACTAGTGAATGCGAAGCCAAGGGCCTTTAAAAAAATATTGACAAGGCCGAAATCTGACCATTGATAGTACTCAAGGCAAGCTTCCTATCTACAGCCCATTGTAGGAAGTCCAGAATCCTACCTATTACGTACTTACGTGGATGCCATTTCTTGGCTTCACACCAGGTGATGTACGCCTTCCAGATTCTATAGTAGATCTGCCTGGATACCGGCTTCCTGGCATTGATCATGGTAGATACCACAGGATTAGAGAGACCTCTCTTTTTTAGAATGTGGGCTTCAATAGCCAGGCCGTCAAACCTAGGGCTGGTAAGGAAGGGTGGTATATCGGTCCTTGCGAAAGCAGGTCCGGACGATGTGGGAGGGTCCAAGGACTCCCCACAGACATTTTTACAATCTCCACGTACCATGCCCTTCGGGGCCACGCTGGAGCCACCAGAATCACTGGTTTCTTTTCTACCCTAATCGAGGTAACAATTGTGGCGGTGGGAATGCATATATCAGCTTGAACTGATCCCAAGGGAACACTAGGGCATCCGAGCCGCAAGCTAGGGGATCCCTTGTCCAAGAGACAAACCTGTCCACCTTTGCGTTGAATCTGGATGCTAGCAGATCTACATCCGGTGTTCCCCACCGCTGACATATTGTCCGGAAAACCTCGGGATGAAGGGACCATTCCCCTGGGCATAATTGTTGGCGACTTAGAAAGTCCGCCTTCCAATTCTCCACTCCTGGAATGAATACCGCAGATATGGCTGGGACATATCTTTCTGCCCATTTCAGGATGCAATTTACTTCCCTCTGGGCTGCACGACTCCTGGTGCCACCCTGATGATTGATATATGCCACCGCCGTGGCATTGTCTGATTGAATTCTGACAGGGGACCCTTGGAGTTTGGATGTCCATGCTACTAGGGCATACCGGGCTGCTCGTATCTCTAAGAGATTGATGGGCAGGGCCTTTTCTGCATCCGACCATCTGCCCTGGAGAGACCATTGCTCCAGTACTGCTCCCCAGCCTATAAGGCTGGCATCTGTAGTGACCACCTTCCAAGAAATCGGACTGAAGGATTTCCCTCTTTCCAGATTCTGGGGAACCAACCACCAACGGAGGCTCTTGCGAACGGAAGGGGACAAGGACATTGGTAAGTCTAGGGCCTGAACTTTTTTGTTCCAGGCTGACAGTATGGCCCTTTGCAAATTCCTTGAATGGAATTGACCGTAGGGTACTGCTTCGAATGATGCCACCATTTTTCCCAGCAGCCTCATGCACAGGCGTATGGATGGCTGTCTTTTTGTACCCACTAGGTGGATCAAATCTCTCAAAGACGACCCCTTTTCTTGAGGCAAGAAAATTTTTCTCTGGTCTGAATCCAGCCTTAGCCCCAAGTATTCCAGACTTTTGACTGGTTTTAGGGCTGACTTGTCTCGGTTGATAATCCAACCGTGATATTCCAGATACTCGATTGTCTCGTGAACAACCACTTCTAGTTTTTCCACTGAGTGGTCTATCAGCAACAAGTCGTCTAGATATGCCATTATCGTTACACCTCGTGTTCTTAGATTGGCCAATAATGGGGCCAGAATTTTTGTGAACACTCGTGGTGCTGTGGCCAGACCGAAGGGTAAGGCTCTGAACTGAAAATGGCGCCCTTCTACCGCAAAGCGTAGACATTTTTGGTGGGCTGGAAAGATGGGAATGTGCAAATAAGCATCTTTGATGTCGATCGAGGCTAACCATTCCTCCCCTTGTAGGGCAGTGGCCACCGATCGGATCGACTCCATCCGGAAAGTCCTGATATGTAGGAATTTGTTTAGCCCTTTTAGATTTAATATGGGCCTCACGTCCCCGTTTGGCTTCGGAACTGTAAAGAGGTTTGAGTAAAATCCGAACCCCCATTCTTCCAGGGGAACCTCTATAATTACTGCTTGGAGCAATAATTGTTCTAGTGCCAACAGGAGGGATCCTCTCTTCTGGGGATCCCTTGGCACGTTTGACCTTATAAAATGGGAAGGAGGGGAGTCTTTTAACTCCAATTTGTATCCCAGACTTACTGCGGAGAGCACCCATCTGTCTCTGATCGTGTCCCGCCAGGTCTCTGTGAACAACTGAAGTCTTCCCCCCACCCGATTGAGTGGGGGCAACCCTTCATGCATTTGACTTTGGGGGAGGTTTTGTACCTCTCCTGATCCAGGGCTTCTTGTTACCCTGCAATTGTCCCTGATTTTTACCTCCGGGATTTGACCGAGGAGGCCGTCGGAACTGTTTCACAGCCGATGTCCTAGGGACTGGAGAAGCAGGCCTCTTAAAAGAGGGACCTCTAACTCTGTTTTTAACCGGCAAAAGTGTACTTTTACCGCTGGAAATTTTCTGGATATATTTGTCCAGGTCTTCCCCGAATAAGCGTTCACCATGAAATGGGAAGCTGACCAGCAATTTTTTACAGGGAGCTTCAGCAGACCAGTTTTTGAGCCACAGAAGCCTGCGCATATGTACTACAGACAGCGTAAGGCGGGAGGCCTGATGGATTGAATCCTTTATAGCGTCCACCGCAAACCATAAGGCTCTAGGTAGATCAGCTAGGGCAAGAGCCTGCTGATCTGGCAAGTCCCTTAAGACCTGTTTCAACTGATCCTTCACTGCTTGGCAGACCCCAATAGCTGCCACTGCTGGTTGTGTCACCAAGCCTGCTGTAGCAAAAGCAGATTTTAATAAGGACTCCAATTTTTTATCTATTGGGTCCTTTAACATTTGGACATTATCCACTGGACATGTCAGTGATTTATTCACACAAGAGATGGCTGCGTCCACTGTAGGGACCCTCCATTTTTTGATGAACTTATCCTCCATGGGATAGACCACCTGAAATCTCTTGGGAGGAGTAAATATTTTATCAGGATGCTCCCAATCCTGGTAAATGAGCCCTTCCAGTAAAGGATGGATCGGAAAGGAACAAACAGTCTGGGGAGCTTTTAGCGACCCCAACGAGGAGACAGAAGTGGATGATGGCTCCGCAAGGGGCATTTTAAATGCTGATCGGACCATGTTAGTCAGGGACTGAACCCATAATCTTTCAGCATGTGATGCTGAGAATGGCTCTTCCACTGTTGATTCCTCTACAACAGAATCGACCTCATCCTGATCCCCTTCAGGTAGGTCGATCCCTGTATGGGACTGTTGCTCCGCTAACAGGCACTCTGAGGGAGGAGACGGAGATCGAGCGCTTTTTCCCTGTGACAGGGAAGCAGCGATCAATGCTGACAATCTCTCTTCCAGCACTCCCAGAGCTGAGGAAAAAACCTCCTCTGTTACATACACAGGAGCAGGTGAACTGAGGACAGCCACAGTACCAGGTACTCCTGAGGGTTCTCTACGGTCACTAACCTCTGATTCTTCAGGGGAGATTGGTGCAGCTGAAGCATGCCCAAGATCCTCAGAGCCCGATGGAGACCCCCTATGCTTCCTGGGATTTTTAGTCCCGGAGTTTTTAGACGGCATATTCCTAAGCCCAAAGCTGAGGTATTCCAGCCGAAATACACCACTTACTGACAATAGTCTAGCACAATTGCAGGTATATAAACAGTTGGTGTCTACTAATGTGCCTTTCTATGGGGATGCCTGCATCAACCGCTTGCTGTATGCCTTTTTTAAATGTTGCCAGCTCTGTCTCTGCACTCCATAGCCAGCTCACAACACATAATTGTGCTTTTTAACATGCTGGGACGCCCGCACATGCGCAGAAGCGCTGCGGCGCGCACAGAGCGTCATCCCCCAAGCTCCGCCCCCTTTCCCACTCACCTCTATATATAGAGGCGCGTGCACGCGCGCGGGCACGTGCGCCTTCGGCGCTCTTTTTGAAAAAGGAAACTAGGGACAAGAGACAGGGCCCCTTTTGCCGCAGGCCGGGGGATGGACGAGCATTGCAACATGGCAGAAGAAGCAGTTTCCCACAAGAGAACTCACCATCTGCCTGGACTTGCTCTGATGAAAAGAAACTAGTCCACATGACAAGAAACGTTCCACAGCGGCCTCTAGTGGATTAACACAGGTACCGCAGTCTATATATTTTTTTTTTCTTGAGCACTATTAAAAATATTACATTTTTTAGTAGTTACAGGCATGCATAAATATTTAGCGGGAATACCGTTAGGTAACAGGCAGAAAGACATATTAGGCTTGGGGGTCCCCTCAATAGAACCAAGTTCCTGAGGGACCCCCACTTACCTTTTCCCCGCCGCAGGACTCTGTTTGGTCCACAGAAGCCCAAACTTCACCTATCACGGCAGGCATTGTAATTAAACCTTCAGGGACCGGGTTCCCAAGGATTCCACTCCCCTGGACCTGTATAGCACCCTGCACAGAAAACATCTTGGTCGTGGGTATGACCAGAGCTCTGGATCCCAGGGTCCAGCTCTCCTAAGAGAAGCATTACAGGCAAAACCTTGCTCTTCTCTGCAAGGCCCGGGTACCGACCGTTTAGCTATGAAGCTTTTCTGGTCGGATCCGGAATAGCTTACTGAGGCCCAAAAGAACCTGTACGCAAGCTCAGTGAAAAACACATGTTACTTCTTGGCCAACACCTTAGACACTGGCAAAAAACTGAGGCGCTCCCGGATGGGAGGGGCTTATATAGGGGAGGGTACTTCCGGTTTTGGAAGTTGCCAGTGCCAGCACCTGAAGGTATCTATATAACCCACATAGTAATGACTATGCCGCTCTGTGTCCTGTGATGTACGAGAAAGAAACGTATATTTTCTACTTTCTATTTTAAAAGAAATCCAATAAAATCTAATTTTGTCATAAATTTAAGCCAAAATGTATTCTGCTACATGTCTTTGGTAAAAAAAAAAATCCCGTTAAGTGTATAATAATTGATTTGTGCGATTACGGACAGATGTACGCAGATGATCATGTACAGATGTGCGCAGATAATCATAGGGACATATGATTTTACTGGGACATATGAGAGGGACAGGTGTTTTTACTGTGTGGGGACATGTGTGTGGGGACACCATTACGGTGACATGTGTGTGTTTACACTGGGCCGGTGATCAGTGTGTAAAAAGCTGTAAAAAACAGCTCATACCCAAATGATCACCGGCCGGATGCAGCGATCAGCTCTCCTCTCCTCTCCTCACTGACAACTTCCGTGTGAGGAGAGGAGAGCCGATGGCCTAGCAACCGGCTCTCCATTTACATCACATAAATGCTGTGATTGGACACAGCCGTCATGTGATCAAGAGGGCCAATCACAGAGCCCTCCTGCCGATCGGAGATGCGCAGTGTCCGGGTGACACAAGCGCATCAGGATCGCGCTGCTGCGCGGGCACGCGCGATCCCTCTCTTTCTGAGGGACGTTCCTGAACGTCCACTCAGAAGGAGGAAACACCCACCCAGCTGTATATGTGCAGTGGCAGGGTGGGAGGTGGTTAAGTAACACAGCGCCGTATCGCAAAAAATGGCCTGTCATTAAGGGGGTAAAACCTTCCGGGGCTGAAGTGGTTAAACAATAAGTTGTTTGGTCACAGTAACTGTAGACGTGTCTGTCACAAAAATAGGATTTTTGTACTCACCTTAAAATCCATTTCTCTGGCATCCATGGACTGACACAGCGTGTCTTATACACCTGTATGTTATACATACATTCTAAACAGCCAGAGCTGAACAGCCCCGCCCAGGGGGGCGGTCCCTCCGGACATAACCCTCCCACTGCAGTCAGCAGACCTCAGTTCGTAACAAAGCAGTACAAACTTAAAAAGAAGGGTGGGTGCTGTGTCAGTTTATGGATGCCAGAGAAATGGATTTTACGGTGAGTACAAAAATCCTATTTTCTCTTGTCATCCATGGACTGACACAGCGTGTCTTATACACCTTTACACGTGGGATGTCCCAAAGCAGTGTCAAGAGGGATGGGAGCAGTATAAATGGAAAACCAAAAACTTCACTCCAAACAAGGCAGAGCTCCTCAACGGAGGAGTTGCAACATCAAACAGCGGCCTGCAACACCTTGCGGCCGAAGGAAGCATCCGAAGATGCAGCCACATCAACCTTATAAAACTTAGAAAAGGTATGAACAGACGACCAGGTCGCCGCCCTGCACACTTGTGCAACCGACGCTTGATGTCGGAAAGCCCAGGAAGCACCAATTGCCCTGGTGGAATGTGCCGTAACCGGAAAGGGAGGCGCCCGCCCCTTGAGAGCATAAGCTTGAATGACGGTTTGTCTGATCCACCTAGAAATGGTGGCAGACGAAACCGCTTGGCCCTGTTTTGGACCAGAGACAGCCACAAATAGTGAGTCAGACTTCCGAATAGAAGCAGTAGCAGACAGGTACACCCGCAAGGCTCGTACCACATCCAAAGTGTGAAGCGCAAACTCTCTGGGATGCGATGGGTGAGGACACAAGGACGGGAGGACAATGTCCTCGTTTAAGTGGAAGGCCGAGACCACCTTTGGCAGAAAGGAAGGTCGCGGACGTATCACCGCCTTATCCTTATGGATGACCAAAAAGGGCGACTTGCAGGACAAGGCCGCCAATTCAGACACTCGTCTAATGGAAGTAATGGCCACCAAGAAGGCCACCTTCTGAGACAAAGTCAAGAGGGGAATATCTCTAATATTTTCAAAGGGAGGTTCCTGGAGGACCGAGAGCACCAAATTCAGATCCCACGGGGGGGAGAGGAGGCTTGACAGGGGGGAGCACATGGCGAACCCCCTGCACAAAGGTGCTAACCAAGGGATGACCCGCCAGCGGTCGCTGAAAGAAGATGGCCAAGGCCGAAATCTGACCCTTAATGGTACTCAAAGCGAGCTTTTGGGTCACGCCACGCTGCAGAAAATGCAGGATTCTGGGAACGGAATACGTTCGTGGGCGCCAGTCCAGCTCTTCGCACATGGCGATGTAAGCTCTCCAAGTACGATGATAGATCTTTCTGGAGGAAGACTTCCGTGCCCTTAACATGGTCGAAATGACCGAATCCGAGAGACCTCGGTCTCTCAGCACCTGGCTTTCAATAACCATGCCGTTAAAACCAGAGACTGTAAAGCAGGATGAAATATAGGACCTTGAGACAGAAGGTCCCCCCGTATTGGTAACCGCCAGGGAACGTCTGCGACGAGACGTACCAGATCGGCGTACCAGTGACGCCGAGGCCAATCCGGAGCAATGAGGATCACCGGAATTCCCTCGGTCGCTACCCTGCGGAGCAGGTGAGGGAGCAACTGCAGCGGAGGATAAACGTATATCAGGTGATACTGACCCCATGGGGCCACCAACGCATCCGAAGCATCCGCCCAGGGATCCCTGGATCTGGCCACAAACCTCGACACCTTGCGATTGAGTCGAGAGGCCATCAGGTCCACATCCGGCGTGCCCCACCGTCTGCAAAGGAGTTGAAAGACCTCCGGGTGCAAGGACCACTCTCCTTGGTCCAGCGTCTGGCGACTTAGATAGTCCGCCTGCCAATTGTCTACGCCCGGAATGTAGACGGCCGACAGAGCCGGCACGCTTCTTTCGGCCCACCTCAGGATGCGGGCGACCTCGGAAGCCGCAGCTGAGCTCCGAGTCCCCCCTTGATGGTTGACATACGCCACTGCTGTGGCGTTGTCCGATTGTATCCTGATGGAGTGACCCTGTAGTTTCTCCGACCATGAGGAGAGGCACAGTCTGATGGCCCGTATCTCCAGCACATTGATCGGTAAGAGGGCTTCGTCCGGAGTCCAAAGCCCCTGGGCCGACAGGACTCCCCAGACTCCCCCCCAGCCCGTCAGGCTGGCGTCCGTCGTGATCACCGTCCATTGGATGGGGAGGAACGACTTCCCGGACCGAAGAGCCGGGGACCTCAACCACCACGTCAGGGACGCCCTGACCAGGTGACTCACCTGGATCTGAAGATCCAAGGACAACGGGGATTTGTCCCAAGTGGACAAGATCTCTTTCTGTAAAGCCCTGGTGTGCGCTTGGGCATAAGGAACGGCCTCGAAGGAGGCCACCATGAGGCCCAGGACTCTCATGCAAAAGCGGATTGACGACCATTTTCGGGACGTCAGCACCCGTACTGCAGACTGAAGTGTCAGTAGTTTGTCTGGAGGTAGGAAGACTCTTGCCTCCAAGGAGTCCAGAATCAGACCTAGATACTCCAGACGCTGAGTCGGGACTAGAACCGACTTCTGAACGTTCAGGAGCCACCCAAACTCCCTGAGGGTCTGACTGACGATAGTCACACTTTCTTCCAATTCTGAGCCACTGTCTGCTCTTAGAAGGAAATCGTCCAGATAGCCCATGATAGCAATGCCTCGCTGTCTCAGCAAAGCTAGGACCGGAGCAAGCACCTTGGTGAACACCCTCGGTGCCGAGGCTAGGCCGAAGGGAAGAGCCACAAATTGATAGTGGACTTCGCCGACCGCAAAGCGCAGAAACTTCTGGTGGCTTGCGCAGATCGGAACATGCAAGTAGGCGTCCTTGATGTCCAAGGATGCCAGAAAATCCCCTTGACGGAGTGTAGCGACCACCGTGCGAAAGGATTCCATGCAGAATTTTTGCACCTTCACGAAGGCATTCAGGGCCTTGAGGTCCAGGATTGGCCGAACCCCGTCCTTTTTTGGAACAACAAACAGATTCGAGTAGAACCCCTGAAACCTCTCCTGGGACGGAACCGGCACAATTACTCCGGACCCGATCAAATCCTGTACAGCCCCCAAGAGGGCTGCCCGACGGGCAGGAAGGAGAGGGAGATTTGAGGGAAAGAATCTGTCTGGGGGCCAGGAGCGGAACTCTATTCTGTATCCTGAGGTGACCACCTCGCACACCCACCGGTCGGAGATCCGGGAGGTCCACCGATCCGTGAACCTGCGAAGTCGTCCCCCCACCCCAGAGACGGGCGGGGGCAAGACTTCACGCGGAGGCGGGCTTGGGAGCCGGCTTGTTTGGCTTACGCACCCAGGGGCGCTTGTGCCCGCCAGCCGCACTGTTGTCAGTCTGGGATGGCTTACCCGTGGACTCTGACGGACGAAAAAAACCCTTTTTTGCTGGAAAGGAAGGACCCGGTTTACGTCGGGCCTCCTTACCCTTGATAGTTTGAGGAAGGAGAGTGCTTTTACCTCCCGTGACATCCTTGATGATGTCATCCAGAGCAGCACCAAAAAGTCTACCACCCTTAAAAGGTAGATCCGTCAGGAGCTTCTTAGAGGCTAGGTCAGCAGACCAGCATTTCAACCAGATGAGACGACGCAATACCACCGCCGAGACAGAGGCCCTGGATATTAAAGGGGCCGTGTCCAACGTGGCGTCGCACACATATATCAGACCCTGCACCATCTGGTGGGCCAGAGCAATAGTGTCTGGAGGAAGGTTATACTCCTGCACAGTTTGGTGCAAAATTTTTGCCCATTCCGTGAGTGTCTGAGACACAAGGGTCGCCGCTACTACGGGCCGTAGGGCGGATCCCAACAAGGCGAACATGGCTCTACTCACCACTTCTGACCTCCTGTCCGTGGGGTCCTTAAACGCAGGAGTCCCCTCCATCGGGAGAGTGGTGGCCTTGTTTAAACGGGCGACTGGAGGGTCGACCACCGGGGGAGAAGCCCACTTTTTAAGCAGGGCGTCTTCAAAGGGGTATCTAATAGACAAACGCCGCGGAACCATAAAAGTCTTCTGCGGCTTTTCCCAGACCTGGTCAATGAGCTGGTCAAAGAAAGGTACATATGGAAAAACCTTTTTAGAAGGCTTGGTCTTAAAAGAACCAAAGGAGACTGTATCCGCCTGAGGTTCTGCGGTCGCAGCATTTAGCTTGAGAGTGTCCCTCACAGCATCAATGAGTTCACTAACAAGCGCCCTGTCATTTACTGACTCAGAACTGGAGTCTTCCTCACAAGGAATGTCCTGTTCAAAACCATCCAAATATTCAGAGCTAGGATCCTGAGCAGCAATAGCTAGGCCCATATCTAAATCAGAGCACTCCCCTTGTGGAGATAAAGTGGGGAGAGGGCGCTTTATTGCTCCCTTGTGCTCACACACAGCTTCCATCCTGGTCAGAAATGATTCCAGGACTGCCGACAACTGGTCCATAGGGACCGCAGGTGCTGGAGCACTGGCTGCTGCCTCTGGCATGTTAGGGGAAGCTGGTGACTCTGACTCCATAATGTCCCTCTCAGACCAC
Source organism: Rana muscosa (assembly GCA_029206835.1). Lineage (NCBI taxonomy): Eukaryota > Metazoa > Chordata > Amphibia > Anura > Ranidae > Rana > Rana muscosa. Next base: position 784,818,617 of record CM055118.1, read on the forward strand.
CCACAGGCTGTGCTGACTGAAGTAGGGGAATGCCCAGGGAACCCAACAACCTGACCAGGACCGCTCGGTTCCGCCGCTCTGTCTCACTGCGCCGCGCTGCTCAGCGTGAGTGAGCTGAGAGGAGAGAGTGTGAGGAGATTCGCGCCGTTCCCAGCGGCGCTAGAGGCCAAACTAGTGCCAGAAAAACGTGCGGCTACAAGAAAATGGCCGCCGCAATGTGCTCCGGCGGCCCCGGCAAGATGGCCGCCAATGTAAAAATCAGCACACACACAAAACATGGTGCCGAACGGCGCCCAGGCCCCTCACATCAAAAACAAAACAGCCCCAGCGAATGCAGAGCAGCATGAGCCCCCCCCCCCCCCAGGACAGTATGGCCCCCAGGCACCCCCCACAGTACAGCGCCAGCACTAGTGAACAGAGAGTGACATTAAACAACACAGGGGGAGACAGGGAAATCCCCCCACACAAGAAACACACAGCATGTACTCACCTGTAGCCAGGAGAGACTACTTACCCGTCCCCTGAGGGACCCGCTGGTGTGTTTCTGACAGAACTATCACAGTGCGGTACTGAGTAGCTGTCGGCCCGGTCCACCGCGAAAGATACAGCCGGACTGTTCTATCTTGAGAGGACCGTGGAGCTGGAAGCCCACCGGCCACCCCTGGAGTCGTGGGGCATGTCGTGAACTGAGTCTCACGCACACAAGGCGAGGATCAGCACGCTCGATGGTCGGACAGGGAAGACTACGAGGATATCTTGTACCCAACCTGTTGCCCAGCCGACAGTTGATAGAAGATCTCAAAAGAATAAAATAGGAAAAAAATTCCCAAAGGAATAAAAATAGGTCAGGAGACTGGCTCCTGAGAGAGCCACGTCTTCTCCTTCTGCTAGGCAGAAAAAAACTGAGGTCTGCTGACTGCAGTGGGAGGGTTATGTCCGGAGGGACCGCCCCCCCTGGGCGGGGCTGTTCAGCTCTGGCTGTTTAGAATGTATGTATAACATCTCACATTCTGCCTAGGTCTTCTCCTGCAAGCAGGGACATAACCCACGTGTAAAGGTGTATAAGACACGCTGTGTCAGTCCATGGATGACAAGAGAAATGAAGACAGTGCGGTTTATTTACTAAAGCTAGAGAGTGCAAAATCAGGCTCACTTCTGCATAGAAACTAGCTTCTAACCTCTAATCTTGTTCAATTTCGCTTTGGCAATAAAACCTGGAAGCTGATCGGTTTCT
>CM055118.1:784824850-784837350 GCA_029206835.1 Rana muscosa
TCCCTGATTAAAATCCAATTCAGGACAGCCACCTAGGGTAAGAACACTGCTCTTTCACAGATGCAGTACAGTGAGTGAGCATTGACAACTTAGGAAAGGAACTGTGTAACTGGCAGCATCTTCAGGTGAAAATAAAGGTAAAAAATCTTGAAAAATATTTGGTAGTCACCATATCTAAGGACAGATAAGCTTCTGCGGCACATAACCCCAATTGTGACTTGTTTTTTTTAAACATGGACTGAACCTTTGGAAAACGGATTTATTCCACAATATAAATTCAGCTATATGTGGCATCTGACACTTTAAAGCAGGTGTTGTAAACTGAAGACTCGTTGACCTCAAATTCTCCAGTAAGAATATTCATTGCCTACCAGGACAATACATCTTGTTGTTTGCTTGAATCCCAACATGGAAGTTGGTCATAAAGTAGGCATGGCATAGAAACAATAAATATATGTACTGTATCAGCTTATTGCCGTTTGAAGGAGTTACGCTTGTCTTTTTGCATTAGCAAACAGTTAAACAGCATATCCAAGGATCTTGCAAAGATGGAGGATAAACTGTTTACATTAATCAATTCAGATCCTAGCAAATCTTAAAAAGGCAAACTTCACCTTTGGGGGGGGGGGGGGGTTTGCTCAGCAACATAATACACCCCAAATTCGAGTGTAACATGTAGCAAGAGGTGGAATTAGCCTTTAATCTACAAAAATGATGGCCTCACTCGCTCAATGTGCTTAGATCATATCCCACACTGTCATGGTTGAAAAATTAATGGCAGGTGATAGGCAGACACTGGGCCAAGATGGCTAGTATGGCTGGCACCTACCCTCTGTGGGTCTTTTATATTATGTTTAAAAGCAGGGAAAGTTCCCAGGCTCATTAAACATGCCTGCTGGTTTTTGAGCTGGGTGGTCTCTTAACCGCTTTAGAATATAGTAAATATGGTTAAACAACCTGACCATATACACAAAGCAAAACATTCTACAATGCATGAAAAAAAACCAAAAAAAAAAACAAACACTTACAGGGTGAATCCCCGAGAAATAACTTCAGTTTCTTGGATCAGACGCAGGGATTTTCTCACAAGGTTGGTGAAGGCTCGGCTGTTTGCTACGGTCATTTCCAACTGGCCGCAGTACTTTTTCAGTTTGACCTGTAGCCTGGCTGCGCTCCATGTTCTCAGCACTCTCAGGACGGTAAAAATGGCAAAGAGGAGAAGGCTGGGCCCCCAGATGAATAAGGAAGAAAAGTGCCAAGATTTCAGTGCAGCCAAAGCGCTGAGGAAAGCAAACAATACAGACATCTCCCTGTACAAGGAATGGAAAATAGTCCATTAGGGCTCAGATCAGAACTACCTACTCTGCGAAACTAAATTGTAATATGTCATCTAATGAGAAAAGTTGCGAATACACCAGATTGACATTTTATCACGTTGGCAATATGACAAACTTAAAGTAGAGGTCAGATCAGTCAAATCAAAAAACTTAAACCTGCTTCCACCCACCACTATTCTAAGCCCGATAACAACTACCCTGTAAAAGGAAAGATGTCTATACTTGCCTATTCTAAGGACGCTCCAGTCCAGTCACAAAATTGGCTCCCAGCGCCAGCTTCAGCGTAGAGGAGGGACAGCCAACAGATGCCCCATAGTAAGCCTGTGGGTAATGTCATCGCTGCAGCCAGTTAGCGATCTCTCCACTTTACTGAAGCTGGCCACTGGGAAGATCATGTGACTGGATCAGAGCGCCCTCAGAATTGGTATGTATATGCATCATTCTTCTACAGGGTAGTTAGTATAGGGCTTAGAATAGAGGTGGAAGCAAGTTTAAAAGGATATGTTCACCTTTTGAAATAAGTTACACCTATATTCAAGGTGTAACATGTAACATAGTACAGATGCACCGGCCCCCTCTCCCCCCATTCTGACAGCTTCTCAATCCCCCCCCCCCCCCCCCGTCCTGCTAGCTGTCACACTCTGCACACCTATGTCTTCCAACCACAGTGTTCTGTGAATTTTTTGAGCACCTTATATCACTCTGTATAAAATGATGAACTTTACAGCAAAGTACAGGACCTAAGTGTTTCATCTTGGCATTTTATATGTAGAGAATGGTTTAATTTACTTGTATAATAAATAAATATTATATATAAATATTATATATATATATATATATATATATATATATATATACACACACACACACACACACACACGGTATATAAAAAAAAATAAAAAAATCTTTGAAAAAAAATGTATAAATAAACAAACAATTTAAAAATTGTTTTTTTAAAGAAGTAGTTTCACTTGCTTGACTGTACCAAATATTAGGAGTTGCTAGGGAGCGCAGTGTTGGAAGATGCCCTTTTTGTTGATTCTGGGTCTGACCAGCAGACAGGATCCCAGGGTCAAGCAGCTCAATCAGTTCCACATCCTCCTGTATCAGGACTTCCTGCAACAAGATTGCTCGCAGGCTATCCAGTCGGAATCCAATATCCTAACAGGGTGGAGGAAAGAAAAACAGATGGCTCTTAACCCTTTATTATGAGCAAAACAACAGAGGCACAGGTGCAATCGTTTCACTACAATTCTGCATAGATACAAATAAATGCACAAAGGGAAACACAGAAATAAAAACATTTGGCTATTGTTGACAATAGCTTCTTTCTATAAGAAATGGAGTAGTTACTTCTCCTGTTGCCAGCACCACTGAAAGCCGCTCCATTACAACAAAATCTCTGGCTGAAAACTTTTGCAGGAACTGACACTTCCGGGAGTGTCAATCTCCTGGTCCTCCTGCTGACCTCCACGTCACTGCTATATGCAGTAATAACATGGAGGTTGACAGGAGGACCCAGTAAGTGCTGGATGGTGTGTTAGATTCACAGCTTTCCCTGGACAATACAAACACTTGGTAAAACTGGGTTTAACATAGTAAATGAACACCCATGAGCACATCTTGTTCATTTCATTTCAAATCCATTGTGGTGGTGGTGTATAGAGCCAAAAAGATTAGAATTGTGTCGATGTCCCAATATTTATGGACCTGACTGTATATTTAGTTAAACATGGAACTCTTTAAATGAGGCATGTAAATGGAGAAATGTAAACTAGTCACTTGGATATTAAACATACATGAAGGGTAAAGATTTATGGAAAAATGGGCTGAGGCCTGTAGTTCATGAATCAGTTACGTTTTTATGCGACTTGAGCCGCCAGGTCCTGCATGCAGGCAGCTTATGTAAGTTTAGGGGGATGTAGCAGCTGCGCGGACACACTCGCCCATCCTTATCTGAAAGGTGTGCAGGTTTGCATCTCCAAATGCACACCATCTGCGTTCAAGGCCCTCATCGCACAGATTGTTGGCAGGGGATTGTCTGTTGTTCTAAAATCTTACCGTTAGTATGCTCCTTTTGACAATTGTTGCCCAACTTTTTTGGATGACATGCTAGTAAATTTTCGGCAGGCAACGGTCTGTTGTCCGGTTTTCCTATGGTCAGTACACAAGTCCGTCACACAAAAATCGAAAGTACAAACACGCATGCTCCGAATCAATGCTCACCAAAACATAAAATTAGCAGAAGGGGCCCAAAGGGTGGCACTCAAGAGCTGAAATTCCTCGTAGTACGTCACTATGTTCGCGTTTGTGGCACGACAATTGTGTAACGTTAGTATGCAAGACAAGATCCTGGCACACGCCCTTTTGACAAAAATCAGACGCTCGGTTGGCCAACAATCGTATCGTGTGTACGAGGCTTTACATGGACTACCTGCATACAGCACCTGGTGGCTCAAAACACATAATCACCCGACCCACTCATCATCTATGAGCTTCAGCGCCCATGTGGGTGAGGCCTACAGGTGTATGTAAAAGTCAGGATGAAACATCTGTGTGAACATTTCATTCTTTAGTTAACTAATTTGAAACTATATAAAGACAAGTTCTAATAAGACATATACTTTGTAAATAAGAATATGCATATAATCAATGACATGACTAACTGTGGCTTCTCAGTGGTCAGTATCAAACGTAGGTGGGCTTCTAGCAGGAGACATCTGCAAGAGCCAAGAATGCAATCTCTGTTTACCTACACATATTAAAACAGTACTAGTGGAGGCCAAGAGGCTTTCTAGGGCAGAGGAATGCTCAGTAACAGTACTCTCAGTCATTTGCATCTCACAAAACTAAGCCACCATCACCAACATCGGCCAGAAGTTTAGCAATTACAGCTTGTGCCAAGGATAAGCAGTCATCCAACTGTGAGGGTGCAGTTTGGTTTTTGAATGGTGGCATTCATAAAATAAAATGCTAAATCTTGATACTCTATCCAAGATGGCGAAAAGATCACAGAAGCGACAAAAAAATATATGCAAACTTGTGCGTCTGCTTGGAAGACGTGCTAAAATGTACATATCAGTATATCTCAACAATATAACCTGGCTTCAACAGAAAGTGCTGTGAGTGAACCAACTCTCAGGAAAAAAAAAATTCCCCCCCATCTATGCTAATCAGTTTGGGTTAGAAAGAGATAAAGGTTGCAGCTTCTTCAGCCATTTCCATAACAGAGCAAAAAGCAGGATAAGAGGGTGGTGAGTGGAATACTGGCACCGATGGAAACTGCACTGTGGTCAAGAGTAAAGTACACATACAATAACACTGTACAAATTGACATTGCATGGCATATGAACAGTCATATCAGGAAACTGTTGGGTGTGATGCATTTGTACAAGCTTTATTTGAATGTGAGTGTCAGGAGAATTGTTTGTCGGATCTCAGTGTATATGACCATCCTAAACATTATCCAGGGGTTTTTTTTTCTCCTTTTCTTAATATCAAAGTAAAGGTAAATAGACAAAATAAACTGTCTTTCCTATAAAAAAATGAAATAATGTCTTTTGTTCATGTGTTTATAAACCAGCAATCCCTGTCAAATGGCATTACCAGGATCTGAACTGGCTTTTTTCCACTGCAGATAAACCAATACAGATCACTCCAGACAGTCCAACACACTGGTGAACAAAATGGTGCTTTTTTCCTCCAATCAATTACCATATATACGCGAGTATAAGCAGACCCGAATATAAGCCGAGGCACCTAATTTTACCACAAAAAACTGGGAAAACTTATTGACGCGAGTATAAGCCTAGGGTGTCCATCTGCATGCCTCACTGGGCCTCAGTTTGCCTGACTGTGTCCATGCCTCACTGTGTCCATGCCTCACTGTGCCCATGCCTCACTGTGCCCATGCCTCACTGTGCCCATGCCTCACTGTGCCCATGCCTCACTGTGCCCATGCCTCGACTGATGTTTAACATGGGAGTCTATGGAAGGGGTGCCCGGCTTTGAAAAATCAGTGCTCCCCAGCCGTAGGTCCCCCGGACAACAAACTTTGCACACTTGTAGATAAAGAATGGTGCCAAGTTTGGGGTCCAGGGGACCTACGGCCGGTACCGGGTCCCCAAAGTCTGGGAGATCAGGCGCAAAAAAAGTGACTCAAGTATAAGCCGAGGGGGGCAATTTCAGCACAAAAAAAAACGCATACACACGGCAGAACTTTTTCAGCCAACTTTCACCAAATCACGTGTTTTTTTTAGCTCTTTACCGCCACCCTTTGGGCAACTTCTGCTGTTGTTGTCTGATCTTTAGCATTGGTTCTGAGCATGCGTGTTTGTACTTTGGACTTTAGTCCGATGGACTTGTGTACACACGATCGGATTTTGCTCCATCGGACATTAGTTGCCAGAAAGTTTGTTTTCACAGCGAACATTTGTCTGCTGAAAAACACAAAACATTTGTCCGATGGAGCGTACACACTCGGACAAAATGTGCTGAAAAACTCGGCTTATACTCGAGTATATACGGTAACTCCCTGTACCCTCTGCTGTGTAAACTGACTGGTTTGCTGTCCTACCTCTTCCTTTCCCAGTCTGATTGATGTTGTGTGAAGAACTACAGGATCCTAAAAAGGCCCATACACACGATCTGACTTTTTGACAACAATTGTCAGACGGACCTGTTTTAGCGGACAATCCGACCGTGTGTACGCTCCATCGAACAATTGTTTTGTGTTTTTCAGCAGACAAATGTTCGCTGTGAAAACCAACTTTCTGGCAACGAATGTCCGATGGAGCAAAATCCGATCGTGTGTACACAAGTCCATCGGACTAAAGTCCAAAGTACAAACACGCATGCTCAGAACCAATGCTAAAGATCAGACAACAACAGCAGAAGTTGCCCAAAGGGTGGCGGTAAAGAGCGAAAAAAACATGTGATTTGGTGAAAGTTGGCTGAAAAAGTTTGGCCGTGTGTATGCAGAACAAGTTCACGGCCAACGCCCTTCAGACAAAAATCCACGGAAAAGTCCAATGGAAGTCCGATCGTGTGTATGAGGCTTAAAATATACTAAAGACCAGCAGAGATATTAAATCCCAACTTCAGGCAAAACAAAAAAATGCAGTGGGGCTGTGTTGGCACTGCACGGGTCAACTGCTTGCTTGGTCTTGGGGTAGGGGAAGAAAGTTTTATACTCACCCGATCCTTCCATCCACGTGAAAAAAACACAGTGCTCCCCCACGGTCCATCTGTGGACTGTTCCTGGTCTATGGAGCCTGCTCTTTGCTTGATGACGTCAGGAACAGTCCACAATTCAAGACCACTGGAGCTTGAGGGTGCCAGACCGGTCTTGTGCTGGGACGATCAAAGGATTAGGTAAGTAAATCTCCTTTATCCTCTCCACTGGACAAAAACAAGCATTTAACCCGTGCAGGCATAACCCCACAAGTTGGGAAAATGTTTCTTTTGCCCGAAGTTGGGCTTTAAATATTAATAGAATGATCAAAATGAGTTTGTATTGTAAAAAAGCATTCAAAGTACTCCTATCCTCATAGAACTATCAGAACTGCCATACCTGGCCTCTGAGGAAAATGCTGGTTGTCTGGCTGTTATGCTGACCTGTTAGTTCTCTCCTAACAGGTTTACTTTAGTCATAGAAAATTGCAGACCAGTATAATGTCCAGTATTAACAGGCTTTTCTGTTCATGTCAGAACATACAAGTCTATAGGAATGCAAAACCAGCTGGAGGCAGGTGAAATGCAGGTCAGAAGGTGGACAATGGCAGATCAAATGCACCTGATGTTAAATGCAAATGGCCTTTGCAGGTAAAAGCCTGTTGACACTGTCCCTAGGCCTGACTGTGGTAGTTATGGGTTACTACTCCGAAGACAAGCATTCTTTCTTGAACGGAGATGTTAGACATGCTGATTCACACAGACTAGGATAAATAAAGAACGGATGAATAAACAGAGTCACACCTGAGTTTATTCTGGAGTAAAATGAGCTCCGTCGTTGAAGCCCGTCTTTCACTTTCAAGTAAATGAACATCTAAGACATAGGTTTTTATCGGGGCAAGCTTCACATACTATAAAAGAGGAAAGGCTTACCACATCAGAAGATGGAACATGAATTTTGAACCCAAAAGCACATATTTAATATATCGCAGCTTACCAATTCTTATATGTGGTGGCTGTATTCGTTTTCTTTTTTTAGGCTTTCTTTCCTTTGCTTATATCTGGTGCTCCATCTAGTAAGTTTGTTTTTCAAAAAATAAGTTTTCTTGCAGATGTAGCAGTTAGAGGGAAGAGACAAACCATTTACTACTGACAGAGGTGCTTACAACCATCAGCTTTTATTTATATAAAACCTTTATCCCAAAAGGAAAACATAAAACACACCGTTTGCTGTGACTACTGGAGTACAGCTTCAATTTGTTAGTATATCTAAACCTGCTACTGCATCTAACACTTCCCTCCCCCCAGATTAAAGGGACACTAAAAGGTTCCCTTTTAAAATAAAAAACATGTTATACTTACCTCCTCTGTGCAGTTGGTTTTGCACAGAGTGGCCCCGATCCTCCTCTTCTGGGGGTCCCTCCGTGGCGCTCCTGGCTCCTCCCCGCATCGAGTGACCCATCGGAGAAGCGCTCTCATTCGGGGCACCTGTGCGGGTGCACTCCCGTGTCCTGCTGCTGCGTCCATAGACGTAGAAAACAGGACTCGGCACCCGCGTCATTGTATTTGATTGACAGCAGCGGGAGCCAATGGCTGCGCTGCTATCAATCTATCCAATCAAGAGCCGAGACACCGGCCAGAGAGGGTGTGCGCGTCTCCGGCGTGGGAACTAACGGGCTCTGGTGAGTAAAACGGGGTGACTGGTGCACTACAATAGGTATTTTCACCTCAATGCATTAAGGTGAAAAACCAGGAGGGTTTACAACCCCTTTAACAATGCTGCTGTTCAAAAGGTACCCCTGTTGTCCTTCATTCAGAGTAGAGGCACTATAATATAGGTGGTGTGTTACTGGCCAGATCACCAGGTGAAAACAGAGGGGGAAAAGACTTAGAAAAGAAAAAGAAACAATGCAGCTACTACATCTGATTAGAAAGACTTTGAATGGTAACATACAGTATACACAGCATGTCATGTTTTTAACCGCTTGCCGACTGCCGCACGAACATTTACGTCAACAGAATGGCACGGACAGGCAAATGGACGTATATATATATTACATCCCCTTTAAATTGCCGCTGTGTGGTTGCACACGCTCGCGCGCCGCCGCGCTCGCAACCCTGCCGCAAGCTCTGTGGACTCGATGTCCGCCGGTGTCCCGCGATCATGTCACGGAGCTGAAGAACGGGGAGATGTCAGTGTAAACACAACATTTCCCCGTTCTGCCTAGTGACATGTCACTGATCGTCTGTTCCCTGTCATTGGGTACAGCGATCAGTGACGTGTCCCGACAAGTCACGCTCCCTAACCGTTAGAAGCACTCCCTAGGTCACACTTAACCCCTTCAGCGCCCCCTACAGGTTAACCCCTTCACTGCCAGTGTCATTTTTACAGTAATCAGTGCATTTTTATAGCACTGATCGCTGTAAAAATGACAATGGTCCCAAAATGGTGTCAAAAGTGTCCAATGTGTCCGCCATAATGTCGCAGTCACGATAAAAATCGCAGATCGCCGCCATTACTAGTAAAAAAAATATATATATATTAATAAAAATGCCATAAAACGATCCCCTATTTTGTAGACGCTATAACTTTTGCGCAAACCAATCAATAAACGCTTATTGCGATTTTTTTTACCAAAAATATGTAGAAGAATACGTATCGGCATAAATTGAGGAAAAAAAAAAAACTTTTTTTTATATATTTTTGGGGGATATTTATTATAGCAAAAAGTTAAAAATATTGCATTTTTTTCAAAATTGTTGCTCTATTTTTGTTTATAGCGCAAAAAAATAAAAACCGCAGAGGTGATCAAATACCACCAAAAAAAAACTCTATTTGTGGGAAAAAAAAGGACGTCAATTTTGTTTGGGAGCCACGTCGCACGACCGTGCAATTGTCAGTTAAAGCGACGCAGTGCCGAATCGCAAAAAGTGGCCTGGTCTTTGACCAGCAAAATGGTCCGGGGCTTAAGTGGTTAAAGAAAATCTAAACCCAAAAACAAAAATGTAATATTTTGTAGTTTGGAAGTTCTTAGATGTAGTGGCTGCATAAGTCTTATTTTTTTTGTTTCTTTGATTTTTACCTGTCATCTGCAAATGACACTTTCTTGGCTTATTTATGCATTTATTTCAGGTACTTATAGAGCGCCGTCAATTTACGCAGCGCTTTACATAGATTATTCATTCACATCAGTCCCTGCCCTCAAGGAGCTTACAATCTAAGGTCCCTAAACTCACAATCATACATACACATACTAGGGCCACTTTAGACAGGAACCAATTAACCTACCAGCATGTTTTTGGAGTGTGGGAGGAAACCGCAGAACCCAGTGGAAACCCACGCAGGCACAGGGGGAAGATGCAAATCCGGGCAGATGGTGTCGTGGTTGGGATTTAAACGGATGACCCTAGTGCTGCTAGGCAGAAGATCTAACCACTTAGCCACTGTGCTGGACTTCAGACATGTTTTTTTTTAATCTCCATTACATAGGGTATGATGGGATTAGTAGTTTACACAGCAGGATAACTTCCTGTACTTGATGAAAATGTACTCAGCCTGAAAAAAAAAAAAGAAAGCAGCCACCACATCTAAGGACTAGTAAGCTGCAATACAGAAAATATTTGTTCTTCTTTTAGTTATGCTTTAAGTTAAATCAAGCCATGTAAAATAAACATAACTAAACACAAGTTCTAAAATAGAGGTAATAGCAAATATGTAACTTACCAACAAATGGACTCTTTCATCTTTTTTCTTTTCTGAAATGAAAGGGTTCCAGCTTTGCAAACAACCAAGCACTCTCTTGTATATGCCTGGCTGAAGACAGAAAAAAAAAAAAAAAAAAAAGGGAAAATCTTTATTGTGTTTATTATGCAACATATATTTTAACACTACGGTATATATTTTCCTTGGAAAATTTCTAGGAAATATTACTATTATTTTACAACACTAACTCTGAAAACATTAGTCCTTCCCACCAACAAAACACAAGCCCGCAACTCCATGGTCACAGTTAAATTACCTCATTTAAAAAATGTTGTGAATTAAAGTGACAAACGCTGGTTAAAAAATAAATAAAAATCTATCCAAGAACGTGTACTTAAAAAGGAACACTAAGGCCCCTTTCACACTACTGCGACTTCAAAGTCGCACGATTTTACCGCAATTTCGCTGCGATTCGTGGCCGCGATTTTAGGGAATGCCTGTGTAAGTGGCATCCAAATCAGACCAAAGTAGTGCAGGGATTACTTTAAAGTCGTACTAATATAAATGGTTGTCATTGGAAATCATGGGAAACCACTTGTCATGCTACTTTGCCATCACAAATCGTGGGACAAGTCGTATAAGTGTGAAAGGGGCCTAAAGCTTTGTTTTTTTAAATAACAAACATATTATACTTACCTGCACTGTGCAGCTCATTTTGCACAGAGTGGCCCCGAACCTGGTCTTCTGGGGTCCCTCGGTGGCTGTCTCGGCTTCCCCCGCAAGAACTTTCCACCTTCAAGCTCGCATGGTGGAAAGTTTTTGCGGGCGCGCTCCTGTGATACAGCCGGCGGCCATAGCCGCTCACTGTATCACTCGGCCCCGCCCCGTCATTGGATATGATTGACAAACGCGCGAGCCAATGGCTGCGCTGCTTTCAATCAACCAATGAATGAGCCGAGAAGCCTGCGCGTTCACGGCGCGGGACTTGCGAGGGGTCAGGTAAGTAAACGGGGGCTCGGGGGGGGGGGTGCTAATGCTCAGATGTTTTTTCACCTTAATGCATTAAGGTGAAAAAACATGTACCTTTACAACCCCTTTAACCACTTCCTTACTGGGCACTTAAACCCCCCTCCTGCCCAGACCAATTTTCAGCTTTCAGCGCTGATGGACTTTGAATGACAATTGCACAGTCATACAACACTTTCTTTGGGTGGTATCTGATCACCTCTGCGGTTTTAATTTTTTGCGCTATAAACAATTTAAAAAAAAATAATAATTTTTTACTTTTTGCTATAATAAATATCCCAATTTTTTTTACATTTTTTTTTTCTTTTAGTTTAGTCCGATATTTATTTTTTTATACCAAAAATATGTAGAAGAATACGTAAAAAATAATCGCAATAAGCGTTTATTGATTGGTTTGCGCAAAAGTTATAGCGCCTACAAAATAGGGGATAGATTTATGAAATTTTTATTTTTAATTTTTTTCCACTAGTAATATCGGTGATCTGCAATTTTTGTCAGGACTGCGATATTGTGGCGGACACATCGGACACTTTTGACACTATTTTGGGACCATTCACATTTATACAGCGAACAGTGCTGTAAAAATGCACTGATTACTGTATAAATGTGACTGGCAGGGAAGGGGTTAACCACTAGGGGGCGGGAAGGGGTTAAATATGTTCCCTCATGAGTGATTCTTACTGTGGGGGGAGGGGACTGACTGGGGGAGGTGACCAATGGTTGTCCCTATGTACAAGGGACACACCATCAGTCTCCTCTCCCTAGCAGGACGTGGATCTCTGTGTTTACACACAGAGATCCACGTCCCTGGCTCTGTGACAGCCGATCGCGGGTACCTGGCGGACATCCCGGCCACCAGGCATGCGCATCGGCACCCGCGTGACACAGCGGGCACAGCTCTTCTGCGATGCGCGCCGCCGCGCATTGCGTAAGTAAACAAGAGGACGTTCACCTGGCAGTTCAGGTCCGCACTGCAGCCGTCTTTCGGCTATAGCGCGGATCTGAAGTGGTTAAAGTGGTAAATGTGTATTTATAAATGCAACTAGTGTAAGGCCCCTATCACACTGAATCGCTTCTAAACTGCCAGTAAAACACTAAGCGCTTTTGAAGAGCTTTTCAGGTGCTTTTGAAGAGCTTTCCATTAATTTCAATCGAGAGGTGCGTTTTTTCACCGCCCTGCACCAGTGTGAAAGCATTAATTGATTTTAATGGAAATAGGTTTTTTGTGTGCTTTTCAGGCGCTTTTCTTAGCTTGAAAGTGA